>CM032923.1:14157817-14195260 GCA_019202795.1 Arabidopsis thaliana x Arabidopsis arenosa | reverse complement strand
CCAATACCTGTAAAAATACCTATAATTTTTCGGGTCTATATCGGGTCCGGACCGGGTCCGAGTTTAAGATCTAAAAATACATGGCATATCTAAACTTACTAAATTAATAATGTTTAATATTATGTTTTTTCTTATACATATTGTTTTTTAATACAACTAGATTAATAATATTTAATATTATACTCAAGTTATCCAAATTAAAACTCTTTTTGAATATGATAACAAACTCTTACCATAATTTTTATTAAATGTTGTTTCTGATTCTAATGACCCTAAACTACATAATTAGTTTCATATTTTGATACTTAAGAAATTATTAATCGTTGTCTGCATATTCATTCAAATTTTCAATCATATCATATAGTAAAAAAAATTTTTGTCGGCATAGTACAATTTTTATATTGTCATTTTGAACTCTCTATTTTTATACAAAATTTCAATGGTTAACCGAGTATAATGATGATATCAGATTATATGCGAATTTCAATTTCAATGAACTCTCTATATTATGTTGCTCGAGGAGGTATGGAACCGAGAAGACATCTAACAGCGACTCGGTGAGTATTTGTGTAAACATGTGTAAACCTGAGATAAATGTCAGTTACATTATTTGAGAAGTTCGTAAAAATGAAGAACCGTTAATGACAAGGAGAATGGAAAATTTCAGTATTATTATTATAGTTGAGACTGGGAAAACGAAACCTTATGAGCTAAACATATGTTATATAGGAGCAAGGAAACATAATAGAACAATCAAACAAAGTTTTGGATTATAACCTCTGGAGAACCTTTGTTGCGTTTCTTATCTTCTCCATAGTAACATATTCATCGGGCTGAGACATTGAGGCCTCTAAGCTCAGCCAATGCTACAGCTGCATCTTTTAACAAAACTTTGTTTCTCCTCCAAGCAGGTTGTAAGAGACGATATTACTTGTTTGGCCTCCTCTTTAGTTTTGGGGCTTATTTCCAACTTCAACACGTTTTTCAATTTCATCTAAAGTGTGTTGAGCTATTTCTTCCGAGAGAGAGGTCGTAACAATGATTTCTCTCCTAGTACTCATCCAGCAAGCTTCTAACAAGAAAGGGAATCCAAAGTCTAAACTGAGAACTACAGCGAGTAGCAGCAGCAACTCCCGATCTGAGTGCCTGGGCCCTAGAAATTAAAGAAAAAAGGAGAGATTCTTTAATACAAAATTTCATAATTCAACTCAACAGATCGTTTCACCGGCAATCAAAACCCTATGTAGCTTTCAATTTCCCAGCAAAGACCATAAACTTTGAACAACAGAACAAACAAGAATTAATTGCATAATCCAACTCAACAGATCGTTTCATTGCCAATCAAATTCCTATGTAGCTTCAATTTCTCAGCAAAGACCATAAAGCTTAAAATAAAGCAAGAGCTTAATTGCATAATCCAATTCAACAGATCGTTTCATTGGCAATCAAAAGCCTAAGAGCATGATTATTGGTGGATCTAAAATTAGGAGTCCAATCTTATTTATAATGATAAATAATACAAAATTTGAAACTTAGACACTTTGAATGTTTTATAATTTTGAGAGAGTCCAATGGTAGATCCATAAAGTGAGGATCTAAAAATTTTAAATTTTGAAAAAATGTGTATTAGCTAATTGTGTTGCAAATATATAACTCAAATATATAACTTGACATACACTGAAAAACAAATAGCAGAACATAAACATCACCTCCTAGTTACAAGCTACAGAACTGAAGACAAAGTAGTAACAATGGCAATGAAGATGTGCACGTTCGGGAGTTAGAACAAGCTGCAATACATCAGAGTCTTGGATTAACCATATGCCACTGTATGGTTGCTTTTAAATTTATAATAATGAGGACAATACCATAAAATAAGCATGATAATCTATCAGACGATAGTTTCAATTTTCAGATAAGAAACAAACTCAGTCATTAATCAAAACTTGTACAATCTACCACATAAAACCATCTTTGAATAGGCAGATAGATACGAGAAACAAAGCAATGGAAGCTCCGATATCAAGAAATGGATACCATATGAACTGCAGTAGAGATACTCAAATGTTCTGTGATTCTAATGTCTTTGACCAAAGAGAATGCTTCCTGTTACAGAACATCAAAAACCTAAGAGAGACTAAACACTAACAAGGACACAATCCAATTAATCCCATTTAGATCGAAAGAACAAGGCATGGCGATTAAGAAATCAAATTCTGAAATCAAAACACTAGAATCAATCAACACAACAATATGAAATCTGATATTCGATTAGCGATCTCACGACACATCGGAGAGGAAAACAAAAACCCAGAAACTACGAAATCAAAGAGAGCAACATACCAAAGATTAGGGCTTCTCGTTGTAATACTTTTATGCGGAAGCGTTAAACCGGAACACATACCTTGGCCGGTTTACTGACGTATTTGGCACGGAATCGACTGGGAATTGACGCAGAGATCGGGGTTGAAGTCACAAACGGAAATCAACCACAAGCCACCGTTCAAGTGCCTTTCCGGTTGATCTCTCGAAGCTTTCTCTCTCTAAAACGTTTTTCTCTCTCTAGAACTCTCTTTGTATCAATAGTCACAAAAGACTTCATTACCCTTATGTCTTTCTACTGATGTCCTTTTATAGAAACAGGTTGATGTCTATACGAAAAGACATGAATGGTTTAATGGAGAGTTATGAGAACATAACTAAACCGGTTCGGTATGCTGCCAAATCATGGGCGCAAACCGACCATAAACCAACATCTCCCACTCGCCCATGATGGGGAGCATAAATAGTATCAAAGAGATCTTAGAGATTAAGCTCAAGAATCGTAACACGAAAATCATACGGCAAATGAACCGTGCGACCCCTGCGAGTACACCTGCACTTGGGAGCTAATTATGCACCTGTTAGGGATACATAGCTGCTACAACCCTAAAAAAAATATTTGCATTGATCATGTCTCGCTGTTCCCCAAACTCATTTATCTTTTACATCGATCTCAACATATCTTATCCCTATAGCATATGTTAGACATTTCACATCATGTGTTCACTATATACAAGCTCCAATTGAGCGATATAGTGGCTGGCCAGCAAACACATATGTCAATGTAAAAACAAATAGTTTTCCCTTCCGTTCTCAAGTCCATCTGTTCCAAACTAATTGCTTTCCTAGCATGTCTCATCGGGCTAATTATTCCATCACCGTTAGTATCCATACTAAAGTAGCGAACATTAGCTTGTCCCTTCAAAGACATAGACGAAGGTTCAAGGGTAACAATTGTAACCATATATAGGTTTATATGAACTCACATTGCGAGAGATAGGGATTATAAAATATAATATCAATCGCTTCATATATGGTCGTAATAGCACATGTGGTATGACTCACATGTCATAGTGGTTAACTCTTTCTTCAAGAGTTTGTGTCCATTGGATAAACCAAACACCACTATGTGGATCAAGCTACTATTAGCTCGCTATCTAGCGCCTAATTATGTACTTATCCAGCTCTTCCAAGTATTCATGATTCTGGGTCAATCATGATCAATATCTCAATGGGAATATCTCATCTTGATTCTCTATCAAGGCGATATTAACTAGTCTTATAAGGCAAGCTCCCACTAGCGCCAAACTAGTTTTGTCTCATCTCAGCATTTCACAAAGAAATCTGAGGCGATTGTTCATGTGAGTGAACCAATCTCTTACTTGGTGACACTTCTTATTATTTGTGTGTAAGTATGCAAATAACACAAGAATTTGACAATTGTATGCAATGTCTAAAATATCATTAGATATATATTAAAAACGTCAAATACAAATACAACGTCAAATGGCAAACATCAAGCTGCCCACAGCACTAGAGTATGGGACCTTTTCCATCTCTCTTTTCTCATTAGGGGTCTTAGGGCACATATCAAGGTTTAGGCTTTCACCTTTCGCAGTAGGAGTTTCTATGGGATTGCTATCAAGCATCTTAAACCTTTCAAGGATTGTACGAATGTATGACTCTTGTGAAAGAGCTAACAATTTCCTTGATCGGTCTCGGTATATCTTAATACCTAGTACATAATCAGCTTCTCCCATATCTTTCACCTCAAAATGAGATGATAACCATTTCTTAATGGTCATGAGAAACTCCATATCATTTCCGGCCAACAAGATGTCGTCGACATACAGAGATACAATTACAAAGGATTGTCCTGTACTCTTGACATAGACACAATGGTCTTCGTCAATCATCGTAAAATCATAAGATGTAATAGCTCGATGAAAACGAAAGTACCACTGCCTAGAAGATTGCTTTAGACCATATATTGAACGTTTGAGCTTGCAAACTTTGCGCTCTTGGCCTTCTACAACAAAACCAACTGGTTGTTCCATGTAGATTTCTTCTTCTAGTTCCCCGTTAAGAAACTCAGTCTTAACATCCATTTGATGTAATTCTAAATCTAATCCGGCAACTAAGGCTAGAATCAGGCGAATTGAAGCAAACCTCACCACTGGTGAAAATGTTTCTTCATAGTCTATACCCTCTTGTTGGGTATATCCTTTCGCTACCAAGTGAGCCTTATACCTATCTATGGATCCATCCGCCTTTCGTTTGATCTTGAAAATCCACTTGTTTCCGATCGCACGACGTTCTGGCGGAAGATCAACCAAGTCCCATACTTGGTTTACCTTCATAGATTCTAGTTCTTCTCCTATTGCATCATTCCATTCATCCGAGTTTGGGCAAGAGAGAGCCTCGTAAACTGTTCGAGGCTCTAAGTCATCATGCATAGCAACCATGAAAGCTTCCCCTTCGATCTCAAAACGACGTTGAGTTAGTTCATGTGAACTTTCACCAACTTCCACAGATTGGTTAGTGGGAGCAACATTAGTTGGATCTTCCATCTCTTGAAGATGGAATTCCTTATCAATCTCTCCCCTTCGAGGAAAATCATTTTCCAAGAACGTAACATCTCGTGATTCAATTTCTGTTACACTTCCATCTGAGTGTTCGCCGATAAGCACATATCCTTTAGAGTGCTCAGAATATCTTATGAAAATACACTTCTTTCCTCTAGGACCCAATTTTCCATGAGGATGAGAAGTATCGCGAACAAACGCTGCAGATCCCCAAAGTCTCAGATGTATTAGGTCGGGTTTTCTTCCCTTCCATAACTCATAAGGAGTAGAAGTAACAGACTTAGAGGGCACAAGGTTAAGTACATAGGCTGCAGTCAATAATGCATCCCCCCAATATGAAATTGGAAGGTTAGCTTGCGCCATCATAGACCTAACCATTTCAAGAAGCGTTCGATTTCTTCTTTCCGCTACACCATTTTGTTGCGGTGTATATGGGGTAGTTAATTGTCTGACAATACCTTTTTCATTACATAATTCTTTGAATTGTTCAGATAGATATTCACCACCTCGATCTGTTCTCAAACACTTGATCGTCCTTTCCAATTGATTTTCGACCAAAGTGATATAACGTCTAAAGCACTCTAGTGCTTCTGACTTGTGAGAAATCAAGTACACATACCGAATCGAGTGAAATCATCTATGAAAGTAATGAAATATGAATCCCCATGTCTCGCCCTCACATTCATCGGACCACAAATGTCTGAATGAATTAATTGCAATGGAAATTCTGCTCTAGTTGCTTTTCCAAATGGATTTCTTATTGCTTTTCCAGCTAAACATGACTCACATGTGTCAAGATCAACTCGGGCGAGTGAGCCTAAGAAGGCCTTCTCTAGCCAATCTTTTCATTCGATCAACACCTATGTGGCCAAGTCTAGAATGCCACACATTCATATCAACATTAGTAGAACTTGTGATATATGAAAAACAACGGTCATCATTACTCGAAGTAATATTTGTAGTACAATCAAGTACAATAAAACCATCACAAGCATAACCAGAACCAAAGAACACAGAACCTAGAGTAATGTTTAAACACATGTCATGAAAATTCAAACCAAATCCTAACTTAAGTAAAGCTAAAACAGAGACAAGGTCCCGACGAATTTCAGGAGCATACAAGACGTCATGTAAGATAAGGGTCCTCCCGCCACGCATGTGTAGCTGACAAGTGCCAATACCCAGTACCGCAACCTTGGAGTTATTCCCCACATATAACCATCTTGAACCTTTAGGAATCCGCCGGTACTCCAAAAATGCCTCACGATCTCTAGCTACGTGGTCTGTTGCTCATGAGTCTACAATCCACAAAGGATGAGATTCAGCAAGCATTACACAACTAGAAACATAAGCATACTTACAAGTAGAGTTCAAAGATACCTTCTTTGCCTCAGTGCATTCACGAGCAAAGTGACCCAATAAGCCACAGTTGTAGCATTTCACATTGGTCTTATCCTTCTTGCCACCACGCTTGCCACGTTTGGCAAACTTGTTTTGCTTCTTAAGACCAGTTTGATAGGGAGCCTTATTTCCCTTGTTACCTCTCTTGCGCTTCAAGCCCGAGATTGAACTTGCAACATTAGCCTCATTGAAGGGTTTAGCAGCCTCTAGGCGCTCATCTTCTAACTCAAGATGACGCGATATGTCCTCAAATGTTTTCACATTCACGTTGTGAGTCATCTGAACCCTCATATGGTCCCAACTTTCAGGTAACGAACGGAGAACCGCTTGAATTTGCTGTTCATCGGATACAATTTGACCAGCATTTTTAAGCTCTCTAATCATGTTCGACATGACTCTAAGATGCTGCCTCATATATTGATTTGGGCGCTTCTTGAAGTCATTGAACTTTTGATTATGTCTCCTGAGTTTGGTTGCCGATGTAGCACCAAACTTCTCTTTCAAGGCCTCCCGCACCAAACTTCTCTTTCAAGGCCTCCCACATGCCTTTCGCAGTTTCGTACTCTTCAAACTCACACATGAGATCATCTTGCATACAACTCAGCAAAGTGATGCGAGCAATGCTATTCTTTCTTTTCCACGCAACATATGCCTCTTGATCTCTCATATGTTGAGGGGTAGTACCCTGCTCGGGCTCTTCCATGAGATGGAAAAGAGTCTCTTTCACCTCTTGCTCCTCAAGAACATACTGGACTTTACGATACCATATATCATAATTGTCACCATCCAGTTTGTCTCCTCGATTGAGCTCAGCAATAATGTTCTTACAAGCAGAAGCCATGCCTGTTTCACAATTTAGAGACATTCATATATTTGCATACTTCTTAACACACAACACACAATTTTACAATGAACACAAATTGATCCAAAAAGTAACTCAATTAATAATACAAGATCGAGAGTTCACTATGTTCCCAATCATCACCCGTATTACAATCTTATCACAATAAATGAATTTGTTTCATGCAAAATTTTAAGTTCTAAACAAATTAGAACTCCCACTTGATTAATGCATTTTTTTAACATAAATTAACGATTAAAACATGTTAATTTATACAAAAAAAATCATTCTAATTTTCTAAGTCACAATTTGACTAAGATAATTTCAGATTCTTAATCTCCTCTTTGAGACAAATCTAGTGAAATTTAAATTTCAAAATTTGGACATAACAAACTCATTTTATTGCAAAAACAAATATGCATATTCCAGACAAATCAGAAATCGACACGTGGCGACTACTGTTCATCTTCTTCCCAACACATATATGTATGCATCATTTCGGACGAAACTTGCGACCATCATATCTCTCTGTATACTTAAGCAAATCATGCGTTATATATACGAATAGAAATATAATTTCAATATCTACGGACAGAAACTAAAATCATGCGATTCCGATGTCTATACAGAGAGTTATGGGCGAAACAAGATTCGCGGTTTACTCACAATTTCGCCGAATTCGTGCAACATACTCCGGTTCTTAAAGCGATAATTTCCAGAAACGTTTATGTCTATATAATGCACAAATATGCAAAGTTTCATGTAAATTCATCAAACAACCACGGAGATACCATATGCAACTTTTCATATTGTAAACCGATTTCGTCAATTCATCATGAAGAAGTATGACTAACATATAGATCCTTTTTAAACATGATTACTAAGAACTAAAACATGCCAGAATCGAAGCCAAATGCTCTGCTACCAATGTAATACTTTTATGCGGAAGCGTTAAACCGGAACACATACCTTGGCCAGTTTACTGACGTATTTGGCACGGAATCGACTGGGAATTGACGCAGAGATCGGGGTTGAAGTCACAAACGGAAATCAACCACAAGCCACCGTTCAAGTGCCTTTCCGGTTGATCTCTCGAAGCTTTCTCTCTCTAAAACGTTTTTCTCTCTCTAGAACTCTCTTTGTATCAATAGTCACAAAAGACTTCATTACCCTTATGTCTTTCTACTGATGTCCTTTTATAGAAACAGGTTGATGTCTATACGAAAAGACATGAATGGTTTAATGGAGAGTTATGAGAACATAACTAAACCGGTTCGGTATGCTGCCAAATCATGGGCGCAAACCGACCATAAACCAACACTCGTTTTCAAAGAGAGCAACATCGGTGAAATCGTCAATGAAAAAGAGAGAGAGATAGCGAATCGCGAAAAGAAAACGGAAAAAATTTTTTTGGGTGTAATAGATATTTTCCAACCAACCACAATGAGACACATATGCAGATCTAAAGCCTGATCAAAAATCCAAAATTGGACCAGATCCATTGTTTTATTTCATTTTGGATTTATTTTTTGGATCTTTTGGACCTTAGACATGGTCTTGGACCTGCCGTTATTCATGCTCTAAGTAGCTTTCAATTTCTCTGCAAAGACCATAAATTTTGAACAACAAAACCAAACAAGAGATTCTTACATATGAAACCTTGAAATAATCCGGGAAACAGAGAACATGCTCGTCCGTGTATATGTCCTTGAGAGTATGAGCAATGAGAGCTCTTCCCTAGTGCTCTCAAAATAAATATAAATAAAAAAAAAATAAAGTAGAAGAAAGAGAAGAAAAAGTTGAGAACATGTTCTCATGTTTTAAGAGACCCACCCATTTTTTATGTGTCTCATTTTCATTGGTTCACAAAAATAAATAAAAACATAAAATTAGTAAATGATTAAAATGAAATTTTGGAGAGCTTTAGTAAGAGTATCACCAATGCTCATGCCATGAATACAGATATGTTTTAGGGAAAAATTATATGCAGATAAATGTTGGGGAAATTACGTCCCACTATTTTGAAAAATCTTTCAAAAATGCCATTGCTTTTTATTTATGACCCACCCATAGATTTAGCACCAAACTCTCTTGTTTTGTGCTAAATCTATGTTCTCAAGTTTTGAGAGACCCACCCATTTTTTATGTGTCTCATTTTCATTGGTTCACAAAAATAAATAAAAATATAAAATTAGTAAATGATTAAAATGAAATTTTGGAGAGCTTTGGTAAGAGCATCACCAATGCTCATGCCCTGAGTACAGATATGTTTTAGGGAAAAATTATATGCAGATAAATGTTGGGGAAATTACGCCCCACTATTTTGAAAAATCTTTCAAAAATGCCATTGCTTTTTATTTATTCAAATTTGCCATAATTTGAGTTAGTAAATGACAATTTTGTCACTAATGTAAATTTCCATATATTTAACATTTTATTTATTTTTTTACAATTACAAATATTATTTCTTGGATTTAATTTTTGGGTTTAGGATTTAATTTTACGGTTTATTTTTGGATTTAATGTTTAATTTTAGAGTTTAGTTTTTGTTTATATGTTTAGGGGTAAAATTAAAAATATAAATAGTAAATTATGGCATTTTCATAAAAAAAAGAAGCACAATTTTGAAAACCCTAATGTAAAGATGGCATCATGTGTAATTAATCCTAAATGCTGGGGAAAGAGGAAAAAAAAGAGAGGGGTGGAGTGGGAGTAACTCTTCCCATCTGTATTTGACCGTGTTTGGACCAAAAAAGAGAGGAAAAAACTGTCTCGGTCGAATAAAAAGTTGGAAAGAGAAGATTTGACTAGACTAAGTTACACAGTTATTAGTAGGGGTGGGCATAATTCCCGTCCCGTTCCGACCCGTCCCGTCCCATCCCGTTCCCGTTCCCGAATTCCCGTCCCATATATATCCCGTATTCCCATATGGGATAAGTTTTCAATTCCCGATCGGGAATGGGACGGGACGGGACGGGAACGGGAATTCCCGAAATTCCCGAAATTCCCGAAATCCCGTTTAAGATAAATATAAATATGTAGTTTATATATATTCTATGCATATGTTATGTAAAATAAAATCATATATTATCTATATAATAATATATAAATATATTATAATATATTACAAAAGTTTTTCTTTAATTGTTTAGAAGTTAAACCTAATTATAAAGTTGAACAAGAATACAATCACCAAAGTTTCAAACTTTTAATTTATATGGAATATTCTGTAATGTATTTTTCATAATTTAAAGTTTAAAACATATATGGTGTGATAATAAATAAAAAGAATACAATAAATATATTTAAATTGTAAGTTATTTTCGAAATGGGAATTCCCGTTCCCATCCTGTTCCCGTCCCGTCCTATCCCGTTCCCGTCCCGAATGCTAAATGGGATATAAATGGGATGAGTTTTTGTGTTCCCGAAATTCCCGTTCTCGTCCCGTTCCCGACAAATCCCGTCCCGAATTCCCGAACGCCCACCCCTAGTTATTAGGTTTTTTTTTGGTTACAGTAAAAATCAAAATGCCCGAAATATGTTGGAAATATATATTTTTTTTTCGGCAAATGTTGGAAAGATAAGAACACTTATTGTTCTCATTGAGTGTTTTGGTGACCAAACGTGTCTCGGTAAACTGAAAAAGAGAAGATTGAAGTGACTAGGAGTGACTATCTTTATTAAAAAAAAACTTTACACAGTTATTTTTTTGTTCGGTAGATACTTTACACAGTTACACAGAGCTTAACACAGAGCTTAAAGAAAAACTCTTCAGTTTGCAGACAAAAAAAAAACTCTGCTGTTTGCTTGCGAGACCTACTGGTGGTCTCTTCCTCAACCACAATGCGGTCTATTTAGAAGTTCGGTTCAATAAGAAAGAGTTTGATAGAAAGGTTAGCATCTCAATATCCTTTGTTCATCTTCTATTTCTATCTTTTATACTGTAGCGTTTATATAATAGCTTCTACCCTCTAATCAAACCATCAAAGCACAATTGTTCTTCACAATAAGAAGAAACCTGAGATTCTCATTGTGCGTGAACCGGGGTTATGGTCTCGAATTCGCTATGATTGTGCTCTTCTTTCTTTGGAACATTTTCTTGTTTGATGATTTTGTTAGTATTACTAGTTTTTTGTCTTCTCTGTGTTCTTTTTTCTTTTGGTTTGGCGGCATTAATTTTGATACCTTGAGTTGATTATGCAATTTGAGTCATTTCTCTTTTATTTTTTGTCAGGTCAAAACAACGAAGTGGAGTTAGTGCTCTCTCCTATCATTACTTGTTAAGAAACCAATGGCTTAGTACTAAGAGGACATTCCCTGTTACGTCCTCCATCCCGCCAGACAAATTTCAAGGTCTTATAGATCAAATTGAAAAATGTGTTGATGTTGGAAAAGAAAGCCTTACTCATGAGACGACCCAAAATGCGGAGTCAAGTCTTGCAAACAAATTGAAGCAGAGAGAGGATGAAACTGAAAACTGTGTTGGTTTTGGAAGAGGAGGAATCTTTACTAAAGAGACGGCCCAAAATGTGGAGGCAGATGTTGCAAAAAGATTGAAGCGGAGAGAGGTGGACACAGAAATTGCATATAAAGCATTGGATGAGCTTAGACAGTCTCTGGCCAACAATGATATCTTGCTTAAGGAGAAGACAATGGCTACAATTAGACTTATGGAAAAATTGGATGGTGGCCAAACCAGTCGCGATTTCGGTAATCTTGGTGATATTGTCAGCATGGAAACTACTCTCTTAGTTAAAGAAACAGTAGAGTCTGCAGGAAGGGCTACAAAACAGTACATTCTGAATAAGAGTAGTCAGAATCTGGAATTCAGAAACAAAATTATTATGATTGCCGACAAGTTGTATAAATGGATGTGCAAATTGACTAATAGTCCGGAGAAGGACATTACCGATTTAGACGAGGCTGCCGTGATCGTAACAATAGCAGCATTGGCTCCCATCGCTCTTGTGATAGTGCATATTGATCCAGTAAGCCTCTGCTCAAGTATGTATGAATCTGTTAGCAATATGCTGTCATCTCTACCGGGGGAAAATGCATGCAAACTCTACGACCAGGACTGGTGGTGGTTCTTTTTGGAATGTTTGTATGATTTCTAAGTTTGTCTAGCTGATGTAATCCGCACTAGTTAAACTTGTTACGATTCTGTCCCGTTCTTCTTGTTAAACTCTACTGGAAATGGAATGTTTCGAAAGTATGCTCTTGCTACAAACTAAATCATGAGGTATTGCGTAACCCTTCAAAAGCTGAAGTCTGGTTTGTTTTTAAATGAATAATGGCTGGTGAGACATCATCCATCTTTTAACTATTAAGTGAAGTACATTTGATAAAGTAACTTTATCTCATGTATTATATTACATACATTGACATTGGAATTATTTGAAATTTATTAAATCTCATTAAGGGTATCAACGTAATTGTCTTTACACTAATCAATCGGATAACCCGGCCACCCTTTCCAGTTTTTCACGTGGATCTAATAATAAAAACTATAGCTAGGGCTGGGCATATTTACCGAACCCGAATTTCGGACCCGAACCCGGTCCAAAAAAAAAGACACCGAACTCGAACCCGAAATAAAAAAATACCCGAATGGTATTCAATTTTGATATCCGAAATCCCGAACCCGAACTGAACCGAAAAATTGAATGGATACCCGAAATACCCGAAATACAATTATATACACAAATTATTAATTATATTTAGACATAATATAATGTGTTAGGAGTTTATTTACTTTGATTTGATTTTGATATTTGGATATTTTGTTTTTTTAAGCTTATTATTTATTTTTATTCTCAATATGTTTTTATAAGAACTTAGATTGAAAATTATGTGTTGAAGTGGATTAGTGTTTTGATTTTTTTTTCTATTTTATTTCATTTTGCAATATTTTTGTAAAATATATTTTGGATATTATATTTTAGTGTTCATTAGTTTTTAGCTAAATGAATATTGAAATTTCGGTTCTCTAAGTTTTTTTTTCTTTTATTGTTCTCAAACTTATTAGTTTTTAAGTTTTGAATTTGGTTGTAAAGTTTTTCTATTATTTTTAAACTTAATTGGTTGATAGGCTTTGAATTTGCAAACTCAATTTACCATTTGACTTTGATTTTGGTATTTAAATGTATTATTTTATTAATTTCATTCATATTCGGAATAGAAAGATAATTGAACCCCTGTTTACGATTTACTCACCAATGTTTTCGAGTGTAATATTTGCTGAGGTAAGCATATTTTATGTTGTTTATCAAGAACATATTTATGTTCTGAAGCAGTTGACTTTATTTATACTCTGTCAAATAATACAAACGACCTATTTACCTTTACTACAAGCCCTTTCTATAATTCTAAAAGATTGTTCATCAGCATCAAAGAGTTGCACACATATTGTAGAAAGAAAATCTTTGATTAGGAGTTTAAATTCACACTTCCTGATGCCTACAATCGGAACCATAACATTAACTTAGGGGAATGTACTAGTAGTGTCTGAGCCAAGGATTATATTAAAAGGTTTCAATAAGTGATGTCAAGGCGTGAGATATAAATTACGATCATGAGCAATAGATACTAATGAAGTAACCTTTGAATCCCTTTGGGTCACAATCTAGCATTTGGAGTGATTTGTATAAAAATCACAAATCTTGTGTTATTTAAACATGAATTTTAAAAAACCTTTTAAAATCTCATGTTATTGAACTAGTGATTTGTAAATGAACTTTCAAATCCAATTTACAAACAAAGCCAACTAAATTCTTGATACAAGAAAGCAACTGGAACAAGCATGAGATTCTGATCAAAGTCTTAAAGTTTTGGCAAGCGATCTTCTATTTCCGCTTTAGCACCGTGGCTTAAGATCTTTGTTAACCCTCTTCATCACAGTTTTGATATGCATCTCCTTCATAAGCATAGGTTTTGATATGCATCTCCTTCATAAGCATAGGCTGAATGAAAAGGCAGTAAAGCTAATGGAGTAGTGAAGGAGAAGAATTAAGAAGCAAAAGAGATACAATCTCGCGAGGAGGAGGAAAGAAATTGTACCATATACTGAGAATATGAAATATAATAGAAGAAAACAAATAATAGAAACAAAAGGAGAACCACTTGTAGACATGTGTATGAAAGATATTCCAATTGTATTTTGTACATTGTTGTTAAAAAGAAAATGAAAAACGATTACGAGATTTTATATAAATGTTTTTGGCTATTTTGTTAGAAATATTGTCATATATCTCTATGTACATATCGGTCTAAGGAGAACCACTTGTAGACATTTGTATGAAAGATATTCCAATTGTATTTTGTACATTTTTTGTTAAAAATAAAATTCAAAACGATTACCAGATTTTCTAAAGTTGAAGAGGTGGTGGGTGGGTAATCTGTTTTGCAAGTCGTATCTTTAGTCGGAGATATGTTAAACCGCGAGTAAATACCACTAGTTGTTAAAGCACGATGTCTTAGGAAGCACGAGGTAAGCGGAAGCACGAGGTGTTCAGCTAGTGAGCGGCCGAGAAGAAGCTATCGAAGTACATATGGAATTAAGAGCTGAGGCTTGGAGAATCCAAGTATTTTGAAGGTATCTAAGTTTGAAAGATGAAAAACTTCGGTTTATTTAATGGAAATCCGAGGTTGGTCGAAGAAGAACCTAGTTCGAGCCTCAAGAAAACGCTGACCAAGATCAGGCCGGGAAAATCTAAAGATCGGGAATGACCTTAGAGTCGGAGATATGCTATTATGGGAGTAAATCATGTGTTAGTTAGGGAAAGGTCAAGAGAAAGACTGTATAGCTCCTATTTAAAGAAGCAATGTCTTTAGAGAGTCTAAGGATCTGGAATGACCTTAGAGTCGGATATATGTTAAATCACGAGTAAATACCACTAGTTGTTAAAGCACGATGTCTTAGGAAGCACGAGGTAAGCGGAAGCACGAGGTGTTAAGCTAGTGAGCGGCCGAGAAGAAGCTATCGAAGTACATATTGAATTAAGAGCTGAGGCTTGGAGAATCCAAGTATTTTGAAGGTATCTTAGTTTGAAAGATGAAAAACTTCGGTTTATTTAATGGAAATTCGAGGTTGGTCGAAGAAGAACCTAGTTCGAGCCTCAAGAAAATGCTGACAAATTTAGATCGTAGTCGGCCAGAGATGATTGCGGCACAGAAAGAGTCACCGATGGACGACTGCTTTTAACAGGCAACCGGCTGCGGCCGACTACTAAGGAATTTGGGATTTTTTTAACCACAACACATTGTAATTCACTCCAGAAACCAACCGACTAGCTCGGCAAATTTTCTCGATTGATCATGTGGAAAATACTTTGATATTCGAAAATCTAAACGGTATCTAATAGACCTGAAATACGAACTAATTAAAACGCTTACCGAGATCAAGCCGAGAGAGTCTAAGGATCGGGAATGACCTTAGAGTCGGAGATATGTTAAACCGCGAGTAAATACCACTAGTTGTTAAAGCACGATGTCTTAGGAAGCACGAGGTAAGCGGAAGCACGAGGTGTTCAGCTAGTGAGCGGCCGAGAAGAAGCTATCGAAGTACATATGGAATTAAGAGCTGAGGCTTGGAGAATCCAAGTATTTTGAAGGTATCTAAGTTTGAAAGATGAAAAACTTCGGTTTATTTAATGGAAATCCGAGGTTGGTCGAAGAAGAACCTAGTTCGAGCCTCAAGAAAACGCTGACCAAGATCAGGCCGGGAAAATCTAAAGATCGGGAATGACCTTAGAGTCGGAGATATGCTATTATGGGAGTAAATCATGTGTTAGTTAGGGAAAGGTCAAGAGAAAGACTGTATAGCTCCTATTTAAAGAAGCAATGTCTTTAGAGAGTCTAAGGATCTGGAATGACCTTAGAGTCGGATATATGTTAAATCACGAGTAAATACCACTAGTTGTTAAAGCACGATGTCTTAGGAAGCACGAGGTAAGCGGAAGCACGAGGTGTTAAGCTAGTGAGCGGCCGAGAAGAAGCTATCGAAGTACATATGGAATTAAGAGCTGAGGCTTGGAGAATCCAAGTATTTTGAAGGTATCTAAGTTTGAAAGATGAAAAACTTCGGTTTATTTAATGGAAATTCGAGGTTGGTCGAAGAAGAACCTAGTTCGAGCCTCAAGAAAACGCTGACAAATTTAGATCGTAGTCGGCCAGAGATGATTGCGGCACAGAAAGAGTCACCGATGGACGACTGCTTTTAACAGGCAACCGGCTGCGGCCGACTACTAAGGAATTTGGGATTTTTTTAACCACAACACATTGTAATTCACTCCAGAAACCAACCGACTAGCTCGGCAAATTTTCTCGATTGATCATGTGGAAAATACTTTGATATTCGAAAATCTAAACGGTATCTAATAGACCTGAAATACGAACTAATTAAAACGCTTACCGAGATCAAGCCGAGAGAGTCTAAGGATCGGGAATGACCTTAGAGTCGGAGATATGTTAAACCGCGAGTAAATACCACTAGTTGTTAAAGCACGATGTCTTAGGAAGCACGAGGTAAGCGGAAGCACGAGGTGTTCAGCTAGTGAGCGGCCGAGAAGAAGCTATCGAAGTACATATGGAATTAAGAGCTGAGGCTTGGAGAATCCAAGTATTTTGAAGGTATCTAAGTTTGAAAGATGAAAAACTTCGGTTTATTTAATGGAAATCCGAGGTTGGTCGAAGAAGAACCTAGTTCGAGCCTCAAGAAAACGCTGACCAAGATCAGGCCGGGAAAATCTAAAGATCGGGAATGACCTTAGAGTCGGAGATATGCTATTATGGGAGTAAATCATGTGTTAGTTAGGGAAAGGTCAAGAGAAAGACTGTATAGCTCCTATTTAAAGAAGCAATGTCTTTAGAGAGTCTAAGGATCTGGAATGACCTTAGAGTCGGATATATGTTAAATCACGAGTAAATACCACTAGTTGTTAAAGCACGATGTCTTAGGAAGCACGAGGTAAGCGGAAGCACGAGGTGTTAAGCTAGTGAGCGGCCGAGAAGAAGCTATCGAAGTACATATGGAATTAAGAGCTGAGGCTTGGAGAATCCAAGTATTTTGAAGGTATCTAAGTTTGAAAGATGAAAAACTTCGGTTTATTTAATGGAAATTCGAGGTTGGTCGAAGAAGAACCTAGTTCGAGCCTCAAGAAAACGCTGACAAATTTAGATCGTAGTCGGCCAGAGATGATTGCGGCACAGAAAGAGTCACCGATGGACGACTGCTTTTAACAGGCAACCGGCTGCGGCCGACTACTAAGGAATTTGGGATTTTTTTAACCACAACACATTGTAATTCACTCCAGAAACCAACCGACTAGCTCGGCAAATTTTCTCGATTGATCATGTGGAAAATACTTTGATATTCGAAAATCTAAACGGTATCTAATAGACCTGAAATACGAACTAATTAAAACGCTTACCGAGATCAAGCCGAGAGAGTCTAAGGATCGGGAATGACCTTAGAGTCGGAGATATGTTAAACCGCGAGTAAATACCACTAGTTGTTAAAGCACGATGTCTTAGGAAGCACGAGGTAAGCGGAAGCACGAGGTGTTCAGCTAGTGAGCGGCCGAGAAGAAGCTATCGAAGTACATATGGAATTAAGAGCTGAGGCTTGGAGAATCCAAGTATTTTGAAGGTATCTAAGTTTGAAAGATGAAAAACTTCGGTTTATTTAATGGAAATCCGAGGTTGGTCGAAGAAGAACCTAGTTCGAGCCTCAAGAAAACGCTGACCAAGATCAGGCCGGGAAAATCTAAAGATCGGGAATGACCTTAGAGTCGGAGATATGCTATTATGGGAGTAAATCATGTGTTAGTTAGGGAAAGGTCAAGAGAAAGACTGTATAGCTCCTATTTAAAGAAGCAATGTCTTTAGAGAGTCTAAGGATCTGGAATGACCTTAGAGTCGGATATATGTTAAATCACGAGTAAATACCACTAGTTGTTAAAGCACGATGTCTTAGGAAGCACGAGGTAAGCGGAAGCACGAGGTGTTAAGCTAGTGAGCGGCCGAGAAGAAGCTATCGAAGTACATATGGAATTAAGAGCTGAGGCTTGGAGAATCCAAGTATTTTGAAGGTATCTAAGTTTGAAAGATGAAAAACTTCGGTTTATTTAATGGAAATTCGAGGTTGGTCGAAGAAGAACCTAGTTCGAGCCTCAAGAAAACGCTGACAAATTTAGATCGTAGTCGGCCAGAGATGATTGCGGCACAGAAAGAGTCACCGATGGACGACTGCTTTTAACAGGCAACCGGCTGCGGCCGACTACTAAGGAATTTGGGATTTTTTTTAACCACAACACATTGTAATTCACTCCAGAAACCAACCGACTAGCTCGGCAAATTTTCTCGATTGATCATGTGGAAAATACTTTGATATTCGAAAATCTAAACGGTATCTAATAGACCTGAAATACGAACTAATTAAAACGCTTACCGAGATCAAGCCGAGAGAGGCTAAGGATCGGGAATGACCTTAGAGTCGGAGATATGTTAAACCGCGAGTAAATACCACTAGTTGTTAAAGCACGATGTCTTAGGAAGCACGAGGTAAGCGGAAGCACGAGGTGTTCAGCTAGTGAGCGGCCGAGAAGAAGCTATCGAAGTACATTGATAAATTTATTCACAAATTAAAAACAAATCTATGTTTTCTTTTAAAATTTTTTGTGAAGACTTCAGGAAGACTTTAAGAAGACTTAAGGAAAACATTTCGTGAAGTCTTCCGAGAGTCGTCTACAGTCGTCATGAAGTCTTCTCACGATGATAAAAAATAGAGTTTTAGAGGACGTGGCAAGTGAGACGGCAACGTTTTTTGCGTAGACTCCACCTTACCAAAAAAAAATTTCATTTAACACGAGAGATAGAAAAAAAAAAACACACCGGAGAAGGAAAAGGCGATTCGACGATTACAAGGTAAGTCGATTTCTGAAGCCTAATCCGAGTTGTTAGGGTTCGATTTATTGTGTTTAACTTATTCCATCCACCATTCCTCTCAATTCTGGGGTCGATTTTGACTTTGAAATCGATTTGGGGATAGTTTTTAAATTAGGGTTTTTGTCAAGTTTCGATGACGATTTCGAAAACGATTTGGGGCTTTCGTCTTCGTTGGGTTTGGTATCGAGTAGATTAGGGTTCGTTTTGAAATTAGATCATTCGATATAACATCAAACCAATAACATTAGCTATCATATCCGACATAACATCAAACAATTAATTTGTAAACAAAAATTATACCGGAACCCAACTATAATTTGTAAACAAAAATAATATTTCCCTTACAATATACAAATCAAAATATAGATGTCTGTAATCTAATAAGGGACGATAGAAGTGTCGTAGCACAGTGGTAAGTATGACTCTAATATCTTTGCAGGACAAAGGTTCGATTCCCATCAAGCTCAAACTTTTTTAAGAAAATTCCAATACAAAACGACGTCGTTTTGTCTAACTTAACGGTTGACTAACGTCGTGTCAGTCAAGGTTGATTTATGCACGCGATTCATAGTTTAGATCTACAATTCAAATTATTTTTTAGTTTAGATCGTATTTAACACTTATCTTTTGTTTGGGTATAAAAAAACACGATACGAATAGTAGAGATCGAAAAATACCCTTTTCCCGTCTTTTCCAATCGCGATTTAACGTCGGTTAAACGTGATTTAACGTTGGCTTTATGGGAAGTTAACCGATGTATGGTTTTGCGTTACGGAATGAAGTTTGGGTAGAAAATTTAAACGGAATCGTAGTTTTGGTATGAGAAAACCCGTATGTTTTGTTCGGGTATAAAAAAACACGATCCAAATTGTTGGGTCGAAAAATACCCTTTTCCCATTTAATAGTTCAGTTGGGCTGAACTGAACACTCAATTTGCCTATTGGGCCAATCCAATTGTATAATGCCTTTGTTGTTAATAACAGGTGATGATGGTGATCTGAGGCTGTATTTGAAGAAGCTAGTAGAAGCTGAGAATGTCCAAGAATTTATCCAAAAGAATCCATTTGGACAAGAAGCGATTAAAGAAGGAAATAAAGATTGGCAATTCTACAAGGAAATAGAATTAAAAAATGGAAATAATGTGTTTTGTACTGTGGGAGAGATAGTGAAGAGATTAAGTTTGGAACAAGAACATAGTTAAGCTTTATTGATATCAAGAACGATGGTGTTAAAGATAACAACCTCAACAGAGCTTTGGATGACTTGGAAGGAAGAACAGCCAGCCTCTTATAATATGTATCTAAAATTTATCAGAAAATATTTAAAACTTATTGATATTTTACTTATATTGTGCATATTAGTATATTTATTTAACATTCTCTAAAATTAATGCAATCACAAAAAAAATTAACGTTTGCGTTTGAAACTTCAAAAGAAGAGACAATAAAACGCTTTTAATCTATGCGAGAAAGACGTTTTGAATGCGATTAAAATAGTAATTGCGAGTGACAGTCGTATCCGCGCATGTCCATTTTAGACAAGACGTATCAGGGCATGCCCGTTTATGTTATTTTACAAAAAGGGTCTTGATCCAACATAACCGTGCGTGCCCGTATATGATCTTAATTAAAAAGAACATGCCCGGATATGACCTTTTTCTCCTCTGCAGACAAAAACCCCAAAAACGAAACCAGTTCAACTTGATTTCAGCCCCCTTGAGCTCCGAGGTCATTTCTCTCGATGGATTCTCCATCGAAAACTCTTTTTTTTGTCATTCTTTTTGTTGTTTTTTTTCTATTTTGCTTTGCAAAAGTCACTATATTCTCAGAAGCTTTCAAACCGTTCTTCACCAGCTCCACTCTATAAACAATCCTCATCTCCAAGTTTCTCAGTTTCTTTAGAATCTCTTGAATCTCAAGACTCTCAAGTCTCTTTGGATTCGACGGGTTCTATACTCACGATAACGACTCTCAATTTTCCGATTGTCGATTCGACTAGTAAGAAGATTTGTGCTCTTTTTTTTTATATATGAATATAAATATATTGCCTTTTAGGAAAAAATACATTAGATATTTCTTTTCATGATTTGTGCTCTTTATTTATGAGGTTATGGAATTTAGGGTTTTTTTTTCAATTTGTTGTGCAAAAAAAGCTTGAAACTTCGTTTATTGATAGAAGTTGTGATATCGTGTTTATGAAGTTGTAATATATCGTAAACGTTCATGCATGTCTGGTTATTACGCTTAAAGAAGCATGTACGAGTATTTTGAAATGACAACTTTTTTTAGAGGCGACAAATGACATATTTTTTAAAAAAAATATTAATAAATGACATCAATGCGGACAAGGCATCAAATGTCGACGCGACACGAGCGACGGTTTTATTATGTGTTCATGTTCACGACATTCCTACGAAAGGAGATTACTTCTATTTAGGTACGCAGCACAGCACAATTCCTTCTATTCTGATACTTGGAATACTAAATGAGAGGGACATAATTTATTTTTCCTTTGATGGTCATATCCGTGTATGTACGTTTACGTAATATCTTGTAAACGTTCATGAACTTTTGGTTTTATTCTTAAACGAGCATGTACGGGAATGTCGTGAACACATAAAACCGTCGCTCGTGTCACCTCGACATCTGATGCCTTGTCCGAATAGGATGTCATTTATTAATATTTTTTCAAAACATGTGTCATTTGTCGCCTCTAGAAAAAAAAAGTTGTCATTTCAACTTACCCGTACATGATCGTTTAAGAGTAATAACCAAACGCGCATGAATGTTTAATAATATTACTTAAACGTACATACACGGATATGACCATTAAAGATAAAATAAATTTTGTCCCTCGCATTTAGTATTCCAAGTATCGGAATAGAAGGAATTGTGTTGTGCTGCATACCTAAATAGAAGGAATCTTTTTTCCAGGGAATGTCGTGAACACATAAAACCGTCGCTCGTGTCGCCTCGACATCTGATGCCTTATCCGTATAGGATGTCATTTATTAATATTTTTTTTCAAAATATATGTCATTTGTCGCGTCAAGAAAAAAAAGGATATCATTTCAACATACCCGTTCATGTCCGTTTAAGCATAATAACGAAACGTGCATGAACTTTTACATGATATTTCTTAACCGTACATACACAGATATGACCATTAAAGGAAAAATAAACTATGTCCCTCGCATTTAGTATTCCAAGTATCGGAATAGAAAGAATTGTGATGTGCTGCATACCTAAATAGAAGGAATCTCCTTTCCTAGGGATGTAGTGAACACATAAAACCGTCGCTCGTGTCTCCTCGACATCTTATTCCTTGTCTGCATACGATGTAATTTATTAATACTTTTATTAAAACATATGTCATTTTTCGCCTCTAGAAAAAAATGTCATTTCAACATACTCGTGTACATGCTCGTTTAAGCGTAATTACCAAACGTGGATGAATGTTTACGAGATATTACTTATAAGTACAGACACGAATATGACCATTAAAGGAAAAAACGAGCATGTACACGGGTATGTTGAAATGACATTTTTTTCTAGAGGCGAAAAATGACATATGTTTTAATAAAAGTATTAATAAATTACATCGTATGAAGACAAGGAATAAGATGTCGAGGAGACACGAGCGACGGTTTTATGTGTTCACTACATCCCTAGGAAAGGAGATTCCTTCTATTTAGGTATGCAGCACATCACGTTTTTGGAGCATTCCAAATCTGATCTTTTGAGTCATTTGCAGCGCTTGGCGTTTGAGAGCATTCCAAACCTGAAGAATTCACATCTAAAAGTTGTAGCGGAAGCAAATAATGCATGTCCTCGAATGTGCAAAAGTCATTTCGTTGACTACGATCTCAGAGGTTTTCCTCTAGAGCGCATATATAAGCATCTTGACGAAACCAAGGTTAGTCGAGCTTCTCAACATATTCTCTTCTCAATCCAACATATTGGTTCTGGAAACTATTTTAATAGGAAATACACAGTATGGCCATAAATTTTGTAACTATTTTTATAGGAAATTCAGAGTATCTTGGAACCTGAAGCAGATGAACAACATCTTGTGGCCAACATAGTTGAAAACGCTGATTATGTTGACAGAAGAGTTACCTGGAATGCTGCTCTAAGAGATAATCAGGTCGTGTGTTGGGAAGATCTCTATGATAGAGATGTGTCAAATCGAGAAATAGAAATGACGACGAAAGAAAATGATAAAGAAGCTCAAGTTGGGAGAAGAGGTCAAGTTCAGAAAGCAGTGCCAAGAAAAAAAGATGACAGATATATGAATCGCCTTAAACGGCAGCTTTACCGGAGAATTGACCAGAGGGTTGCGGAAGTGGGAAAAAGTCTTCTGAATCCGTCTCAGTCTAATATCGAGGAAAGAGAAGAGGAAAGAGAACAGGGGCTAGGGACTGTAGGTGGAACGGATCATTTTGCTCGCGAAGTTCTAACGAATGTTACTCCCATGCACCCTTCAGCGTCTCGTTCTCCTACTATTCCCGTGATTGACGCAGGAAAGCAGAAGGGAACGCGTGAGATTTTGAAGTGCTACTTGATCAACCCTAATGGTAGTAAGGATGTTGTTGCAATAGGGGTTAGAGATCCAAGCCGTTTAGTTATCCACAGTGTACCCGTGAAGCCTCATGAAGTTGTTGTGACAGTTTCTGAGGTCAAGATAGACATACCTGTTTGGGAACCAAAAGATGACGTTGAGATGCTAAGTAATGCAGTTGGCGCATACATTGTCTGGCCAAAGGACAGTGTATTACCTTATGAGGATGAGGATGAAGAAGACAAGGCAGAAGACAAGGACAATCTCTACCAAAGCGATCAACGCAACCGAGTTGTTAATGAAGAGAATCCTGGCACAAGAAAAAGAAAAAGAGAAAAAGAGAATCAGAGTTTACAGCCTTCATATTCCCCCGCTTTTCAGTCTCTCGACGAGCCGGAACAGACGGGAGCGAACCAAGAAGATGACGGTCAGCTACAGCTTCATCAGAAGCCATTGAAGGTCTATGTGAGGCAAGAGAGAGTGACTTATTTCTTTGAGAGGCTGGTGGGTAATGAGCAGGTTGCACTCAGGACACCAAATCAACTTGGAAATGGAAGGAAGAAGCCATATATAACCCAGGGTGGACGCAAAGTTTATAGTCCAGACAGGTTCACGTTTGCCACATATGAGTAAATGGACGCTGGTTCTGATGTTTAAGACACAGAAGTTTGAGTTGAGAATCTGGTTTGTTTTGTCTGGTTTATTTTGTCTGTTGCGATGATTAGGAATGATGAAAGCTACTTAGGCTTTTGTCCCATCTTTTAATTCTTTTTCTTAAATCCTAACCCTCATCTTAATAATTCTTATACGAATAGGAGTGTCATACATCTAGTTTTTTTTTCAAAATCTTTATGAATTAGTTCTCCTATTCATATACGAATTATTTTTATTCAAAAAAATTATTATTTTAATCCCAAAAACGTAAAATGTGATAATTACTCAGTTACAATGAAAGAGAAGCTAAATGAAACGGTTTTACAGAAAGAGAAGGAGAAGCTAGTGGATCACAAGCTTTTTAGCAACTAGACGGATTCCAGCTCTCTCCATATAATCATATGGCTCCAAAGACAAGAAGGCATCAAGGACGGTTTCTGGTTTTACCATGTCTTTGAGCTCCTCAGCTTTTGGGTTCCTCAAAATGGTAACTCCAGAGGTCTCTCTCTTGTGTATCTCAGCTGCATACCGGTCTCCAGTTCCAGAAGACTTTGCCGGTATACTGCACAAACAAAGAAACAATCAGGATAAGCTAAGCAAACATGGTTCCTAAATGGAACCAAGAGAAAGAGACATAGACAAACTTACTGAATCCTTGCGGTAGGATAGCTTGAAATTCTTATTGGGATGATTACTGGGTTCCACTCAGAAATGCTGCCTGAATCAATAGATGTTGCATGTGCAGCACTGTCGCATTCTTGCAGTACATTACAGAGACTTGGATACAAATTAACTACAAAGTCCAACTTTGGTCTCCCAGCAGTATCCTGAAATTTGAAATTGATCCCAAAGTGTACTTCTAGTTCAGGACAATGGAGACGAAGGGGTCTGTCCCCAAGGAAGAGCTGTATTTTCTTTCTTTGGCTTCCGACATGAGTTGCTGTGATGCTTGGAATTGATATTTCATCTAGATCCAAGAATCTTTCCTGGTCACCAGTACCCTCAGAGGCAACAATGTCCGTGGGAATTTCCTTCCTCAAAGTGCTCATATCAAATAGATTCGTTTGAGCTTCTGCGTTTGAGTTCTCTCCGGTCTTCCAATCAGCGGAAGATTTGTTGATATTCGTACAGTCTTCAGAGTACTCTATAAGTTTATCTGGAAGATTTGACTTCTGTTGAAACAGCATGTTACATCATTAAAATATATGCAGAAAATCGTGCAGTAGAGTGATTAGGACAAAGCACAAGATAGTCAATCACAAGATTAGAGAGCATACCAAGAACAAGACAGTCGCACAACACTTGAGAACCTCGAAATTCATCCTGATATCGTCCAGACTCGAATGCGTCTGGTTACAAAGTCCAAAGTAGGCAGCCCATTCCGCGAGCTGTCCAAACAAAGGTCACAGGAAAACAGAATAAGCATCCAACAAAGCTGTCACATTTGATTTCAAGAGCTCGGAAGAGTAAGTCCGTCTCTTTAGTATCATTGTTACCTCCATATCATCAGCTCTCACCCCAAATCTTTGAGTAAGCAACGCCAACGAGTCAATGATACCCCTTGGCTCTGGTGGATTTCGTCCTATCTCAACAAATGCTTCTCTTATCCTTGGACAATCAAATTTCAATACGTTGTGACCTGCCCATATCTTTCCTACAGTATAAACCCCCCAAAAAAAATCAACACAACTGAACAAACCAAAACATACACCAAGAACAGAATTTTCCACTTTCTATTAACGGTAATCACTTGGAAAGATACAATTTCGTTTCCATTATCTTTCATGTACACGCATGCAATTTATCTAAACTATTATATACACACACCAACAAAAAGGTCAATGCATGAAAGACTAAGCGGAATTTTAAGAAAGACTAAACACACATCAACGAATCAACAGAAAAATATCGAGAGAAGAAAGTGAAGCATACACCACACAGAATCAAAGAAATCAAGAGAAGAAAGTGAGACGTTTTAACCTTCGAGAATATCGTAAACGTCATCAGCAATTTTTGCAAACATATTGCATTGCACCAACCGAGGGGGGTAGTTTCGAAGCTCGACTAGCTTCTTCGGACAAACCAGGATTGATGTGAACTCTAGAATCGAGTTCTCTCCTTGGAACGGAAATTTCTTCTTGACTTTGAAGAGCGCAATCTCTGACCGATCCTCAGCCGTAGTTCCACCACCCATTGGTCGGAGATTTGCAGAACTCAACAACCTCTTGAGAAAGCTATATTCCAAAGGAGCAACCGGCAACCAGAAGATGAACAAATTCAAAACGTGTAAATCAAACACACCAAAGAAAACAATTTTCTTCTCTCAATAATCAACTAAGCACACAAAACCCATGATCCGAAATCAAGTAAACGAAACCGACTTAAACCCATGATTAACTCATTGACAGTTCAGGAAGTCATAAACAACTGAAGAACACACTGTGAATGAGAGAAGAGAAATCGAACCTCAAGAACCAATTGATTTTCGGACTGAAAAACGAGAAATCGAGGCACATACCTTAACAGATCGAGGACGGCGTTATGGGCAATGGATATAGGGTGACAATCCGTATGAAAACAAGCCAAAAATCGTTCAAATCCGTGAAGAATTGAAAAAGATGTGATGAATTGAAGTTCAAAAGCTTGTAAAGGTTTTCAATGGAGAAGTGAAAAAGAATGAGAAAAAAAGGAAAGTGTTTTTTCGTTTTAAATCGCGAGAGAGAGAGGAAGAGCAAATCGAATCCCGGTTCGATTCAAGTGGATTAAACCGGTTTTTTTTAACCGGGATTCACCGAAATTCGATTTGATCGGTCTAAAACTGGGATTCACCGAAATTCGATTTGGTCGGTCTAAAACGAAAACTTAAGCAAACGATTCTTAAAACTTGGATCAATTATTGAAGTGGTAAAACCGGGACCTAAGGCTCTCACTACGCGGCCCCAGGTCCTCCTTCCTTGCCTGCTCCTTCTCTTGCGCTTCATCCATCAGCTCCTCGGTGTCCTTGGCCTTTTCCGGTTCTTGGGTCCCCATTTATTGATCGGTCGCAGGTGGAGCCCCTTTGGTTTGGTCCACTTCCATGGCGTCATTCGAGCCTTCGGAGACCTGTGGGAGTGCCAGCTTGCTTATAGAGAAGTCAGAGACGGCTTTCTTTTCCAACTTCGCCTTCCTCTTTGGGAGCTCCTGGTTGGTCAGCCTTTCCTTCTCAGCTTGGAGGTCGCTAATTTCTCTCCTTATGATTTCCTCCAGGAGGTCGATGTTGGCTTGGACCTCTTGAGCCTTGCTAAGGGACCTCTCGGCGGACCTCATCTTTTCGAATTTAGCTTTAATAAGCTTAAGGACGGACTTGTAGGCTTCGATCATGTAGCTGATTATATACTCTTTTTTAATAAAATTACAATTCATATAGACGAATATATATTATTTTGAATAATATATATATCTATTAAACACAGTGTTTTAATAGATATATATATATATAATTATATATTAATTATAATGAATCTATTGACCCGTGGTTCGCCCGTGGTCGAACCAGTGACCCAAGAAATACTCCGGTTAAGTGTTTGGGTCAGGTTTCAAAACATTGGGCAAACACTATTTATACAATTTTTGTTGAACTGGGTAAATCATATCGGTAAAATTGTTTTTTAGGCCAAAAAGGCAAAAACCGTGAAAACTCGAAAAACATTGTTTATAAAACCTTATATATGATCTATACATTGTTTTATAAAATCTTATAAAATGTCTTTATAACAGATTTATAAACCCTTATATATAATCTATAAATTGTCTAATATAAATTGTTAATCGTCAGGGATACCAAGACATAATTTTGACTTGTTCAAATAACAATTAAGGTGAAGCAGTGTCAACAAGCAATTGATAAATATGAAGTCTTCTTTCGCTAAGCCATTTTTTTCTGTAGATAGATTTTTGGGTTTTTTAATGAAATACCCGAATTGATACATTATAATAGCTGATTAATTTTGTATGGTTGATTGAGTGAATTTAGAAATATTCTTAAAATATATATTATAAAATCTGATTAGTTTTTTAAAACCTAAAAAACTCTGCAAGTTCAGTCCATCGATGCTCCTCAGCAGGCAACCGGGCGGGTGATGGGCAGACCCAGGAATAGGAATGATGCGGTCTGACTTTGTTTTACTCGGGGAATGTTACCCCTTTATTTTCTTTTTGTTTTTCTTGACCCCGTTGGTGGGGTTTGATCATGTCGGAGAACGCGAAGTCTTTGCAATGCCGGTTCCATCCAATAGATTAGGATTTCTCATTCGATTAAAAGTTTAAAAGATCAATGATCTAAGAAAATTCTTTTATTCAAAATAAATATCTCACAACATGTTTAGTCTAAATTATTTGTTTGGATATTTTGTGTGAATTATTTTGTCTATGAATCATAGAATATAAAAAGAAGTCCTTGCAATACTGGTTCCTTTCGATAGAATATAACTCAAAGTCATTGCAAAGCCGATTAAGGAAGGACAAGCGATAGAAAAGAAAGCTAAGTCCTTGCAAAGCCGAGAACGCGAAGTCTTTGCAATGCCGGTTCCATCCAAT
The DNA here is from genome assembly GCA_019202795.1 of Arabidopsis thaliana x Arabidopsis arenosa. NCBI lineage: Eukaryota > Viridiplantae > Streptophyta > Magnoliopsida > Brassicales > Brassicaceae > Arabidopsis > Arabidopsis thaliana x Arabidopsis arenosa. Next base: position 14,166,376 of record CM032923.1, on the reverse strand, counting down.
AGATTAGAATTTCTCGTTCGATTAATTATATATTAATTATAATGAATCTATTGATCCGTGGTTCGCCCATGGTCGAACCAGTGACCCAAGAAATACTCCGCTTAAGTGTTCGGGTCGGGTTTCGCCCATGGTCGAACCAGTGGTTTGATCATGTCGCAGAGAATTACTTATAGTGTTGTTTATAAGTATCTAATGAATAAACCACATTTTTTGAACACCCAAATTCTCTTCTTTGAGCTCTCTTCAAGATCTATCCATGGAGGATACTGTTCACACAAACACAGCTCTAAAACACCCGGTGATTGCTGTCACTCTTAAGGGAAGCAACTATACTCTTTAGTCAAGAACAACTAAAGCTTCGATTTGTGGAAGGGGTCTTTGGGCTCACATCTTGGAAGAAAGGGAATTTCAAGAGGATGCAAAGGGAAAAGGGAAAGAAGGATCAAGCTACCATTGAAGCAGAAGCCAAGTGGTTACAAGAAGACCAATTAGTGCTTGGGTTTCTATTCAACTCATTGTAGCCATCCATCCTTGAAGCATATTCGTATTGTGAGAGTGCTATGCAACTTTGGGATACTCTCAAGAGGGTGTATGGTAATGTCTCTAACTTTACACGTGTGTTTGAGTTGAAGAAAGCCATCAATGGCCAAGTACTTTGGACCTAATCTTGATTAGCCTTTCCCGGATGATAGGCAATATCTATATGTAATCCGCGACTAACTCCATCTACCTTCTTTGTCTTAGGTTCAATTTCGTACCTGGACCATCTTTGCCTCACAAGTGTTCGTACCTAGCTTTAAGAAACAAAATTCTGCAATCATTAACTAAGGTATCTGCTTGAGCACGGTGGTGACGTAGCTTTTTCGGTCCAGTTCGCTCATTTTATGCTGTCGCGCCAGTTAGTGCCGGAGAAGAAGCACGAAATCTGGATGCAATTCGGTGGAGCGCCTATCAGATTCTCAATTCAGGAGTTCTCGGCTGCTACGGGCCTAAATTGTTCCAAACTTCCTGAGAGTACTTATTGGGACGACTTGATCGGAAATGATTTAGGGGAGATAGATGATAAATGGATAGAAAAGAAGCTGAAATCGAAGAATTTCAAAGACCCTCGGAAAAAACTGCAGCTTTGTTGCTTGCTCCTTGTCGATGCTCTTCTGTGTCCCAGGTCACACGTAGCATCCTATATAACTCATTTATATAGTTTCTATATTACTCAATCACATAGTCACTATGTAGTTGGTTTTTATTGTTTGCGTATGCAATTAATTATATATAGGAATCTAGACAGAAAGATTTCTGAAGTCCATGTTGAACTCGTTCGTGATGTCGAGAAATTCCTCAGTTATCCGTGGAGAAGAGAGGCATTCTCACTGGCCATGACAAGTATTAAAACAAGAGGGGCTGAGGGTTTGTGCCAGAAGACGCTTGCTATACAGGGGTTCCTTCATGGAATGCAACTAGCAATGCTGAAATGCATTCCACATATCAAAACTCGTGCCACCTATACGCCCGGAGCAAAGAAGAAGAAGAAAGGTTCCACATATGCAACCACCTCGGACGAGGAGGTTGAGGTTGATGATAACACCAGTCTGAAGCCATTAACCATAAAAATGTCTAAAATCCACGACATGGACAGCAAAGGGAAGGTAATCCGGCTTTGAACACCATATATATGATACAATTGGATTGGCCCATAATTGCTCATGATCGCAATGTCACAAAAGTCTAAGCTTGAGGGTGAGTATTTTATACCTATACAATTATTTGCTGATTATATACTCCTTTCCTTCTTCCTCTCTAATATATACGTCTTAAAAAATAGTTTGTCTAAGGTAAACCAACACTTATGTGGTAAACTTGCACTTGTGGATCTATCTAGGCCTTGAATCAAATGTCTTCTAGCTCACATAGCAACACACTCTTTTTCCCTCAATGTGGTTTTGTCCCAAGTGGTTTTCCATATTGATGTTTTTAATGAGGTGGTGCTAGTGAGCTCTCCAAGCTTAGCCTTTTGGGTGGTTCCAAAGTCTAAGCTTGAGGGGGAGTATTGACCAAGCAATGTAGTTGAGGCATGTAGTCGACTATATCACAGTGTAGTTGAGGCATGTAGTCGACTATCACAGGACTATGTCAAGGATCCTTATTCAGACCTTATTCAGATCCTTATTCAGATCTTAAATTAGGTTTATGTGGTTGAATACAAGATAATAGATATAAATATGTATACATAAAATTTATAATTTTTCTAAAAAAATAACACAAAAAACAACTTTTGCACAACTTGGAGATTTTGATCTGCCTTTGATTTTGTTGTTCTGATTTTGCTTTTGAGTGACCACTGTTACAGGATCAGTTTCTAGTTCGACGAATGAAAAATTCAAAGGTCAACCAGCCAGCCAGAATTCATTCATTTCCCTAGTAGAGTCCTTCACAAGATTTAGCCAAATTTTGCACTTCATTGATGTGGTTAGTGTTTATAAAGCTTGATTCATCATTCATATCTGGCTAAGGAACCCATGTGCTTGAAAGTTATGGTACGTCTTATTGACCAAGCAATGTAGTTGAGGCATGTAGTCGACTATATCACAGTGTAGTTGAGGCATGTAGTCGACTATATCACAGGACTATGTCAATGATCTTTATTCATATCTTAAATTAGGTTTATGTGGTTATACATCAGCTTTTGTAGCGTCTAGTTTTAGCTAAAGCTAATAACAAGTTCTTCCCCCGAAACTAGATTTCAATTTCACTGTTCATCAAAAAGTTACTGATCCCATGAATTATGCACTCATCTTCTATATCCTATGTTAATAACTACAACCCAACAATTCATATTTTATATAGACATTGCGATCATGAGCAATAGATACTAATGAAGTACCTTCGCAAATGAAATATTTTTTAGATAATGATAACAATATATTTTAATATTTCATTAGCCTTATCAAGAAAGGCCCAGATCGTATAGCAGGTACAAAAGCTACATTGGTTTCACGTTTTAACAATCAAGTGGTATATTTTGTATTAGTTAGGGGGTGTATGTCTGAGCTTAGATGAGGAATGGTCGGTGGGAATGAAGCAAATGGTACGTACTAATAGTGATCAGTTTTTGTCTACTCTGTTTCTAAATTATTCGGATTTCGTGGAGTCACATTTGGTTTTGTTATGAAGAAAATTATTGACGAGATGGACATCGTATTATGTTCTTATATTCTTCCGGACTGATCTCTTCCTAAACCCTAATGATTACTGCATTTTAGCACAAAAAAAAAGTTGAATATTAGACACTGCATTTTAGCACAAAAAAAATATACCGTTTTCTAATGGTTCCCGAAAAGAAGCGAATCTTATAAGGGGAGGTTTTTTAAAGGTCCCCAAAAACATAGGTTTATGTGTTATATACATCAGCTTTTGTAGCTTCTAGTTTTAGCTAAAGCTAATAACAAGTTATTCCCCCGAAACAAGATTTCAATTTCACTGTTTATCAAAAAGTTACTGATCCCATGATTTAGATGTTGAAACTCGGCAATGAGGCGGTTTGCTTTTGGAATTAGCTGGAAGAATACTTGGATCATGACCTTTGTGGAGATTGTAAAGCAATTCTAAGATGTATCCACGCTTAAGTGAAGCCTCCTTGGCAGGAAACCATTTCCTAATTAGCTGAAAAGAAGCAGAAAATAAATTAGAACATCCCCTTCAAATCACTGTTTCATGCTGATTTTATTTCATATGGTAAGTTCAGAAAGTCAGGTGCAACTTCATCATATCCAAACGGAGATGAGAAAAAAAAACTTACAAATTTTCCCGATCTTGTGATAAGAGAAGGATTGAATTTAGCAGGAGCTCGAGCAACAAAAAGTTCCAAATAATGGAGCAGAAAGAGGCCACAATCAAATGAATTCTCTTGTTGCAGGAGCTGAAATGTAAAATGAAGCAATATCATGAGAAAACCAGATTTACACAATCATGAAAGTTGTATTAGTTTTGAGCCTTCTATCTGTGCTCAAGATAATTTCATTCTCGTTAGAAGCAATACCTCGAGTGCTCAAGTTAAGGAACTTCTTTGGGAAACCAGGACAAGCCATCTTCTCTAAACTTACTTAAATTTTTTTGAAACAAATTAAAATGGATAGAGTGTTAATTTTTTTGAAACAAATTATTATATGATATAAAATTAAATAAATGTAAAATAATTATATATGTATATTTTATATTTATTAGAGCAAGAATAATAAAATTGTATTTAATAATAATTATTTAGTCAGAAAAAAAACTAAACGGGCCTAACAGGTTTAAACGGGTATTTTGAAACTAAACGGGTTTAAAATTAAACGGGCTTAACCAAAGATGTATATAAACGGGTTTGAGTTTACAGGGCCTAAACGGGCAGGACGTAAAACGGGCAGATCTAAACGGGCCCAGACAGCCCGTTTTAACATCCCAATTATTTCTTGGTGTTTTGAAAGTTGTCGTCTCACTTGATGAGAGATTGATTCAAGCGATTGCTTGCACTGCAGGTTTTGTGAATCAACAGTTGCTTTGTCTGATGCCTGATTACTTAAGATTACTAATACTAATTAAACATATGCCATTAAGTATTTTTTGAAATATGTTGCCGTAAAGAAACTAAATCTCTCTGTACACACAAAGCAAGAGATTCAACGAATCACAAAAAGCATTATCAAAAACATATGAAAAATAGTTACAAAAAAAAAAAAACATATGAAAACTGGTATAATCTAGGTTATGGTGATATAAATAAATATTAGTAAATTTAGTTTTTAGCCACTACACGTTAATATAAAGAAATTGTAAACATACCATAATAAAACATAATTTAAAGAGTTTGTAAACTTAGTTGTTTAGCCGCTACCCGTTAAATAATCATACAAGCATAGCATAGCAATTATACTTCACCAACAAGCTATAGAATGGCGTCGAACTCTTCATCTTTTTTCTCTAACACAGCTGCAAGGTTAATTCTAGCTTCTTCAGGCTGCTTCAGTATCTCACCTAGAGTCATCGTTTGCCTCCGGGGGAACATTGTAATTGGACAAGTTTCTCGTGTAATCTTTCTGGCGTCTTGCTCACTGCAGCATTAAGATTTGAGCAGTTATTATATATGAAAAAGAATCATGGTATAATATTTGTAAGAAAACCAGTGTTTTATGAATTATGGTATTTGTAGCTAATATATGAGCAACTTGATTAAAACATCATTCAACTTGTAGTGAAAAAACTTGTAGTGAAAAGACTGCGGAGTGCACACCTATGGGCGACTTGTTCAGCATTCAACTCAGGAGAAGACGGCGGAGCCAACACCTCTGGAGAAAGTTGCGAAGTGCACACCTCCACAGAAGACGGTGGAGACAGATATCCTCCGTTAAGGTTAATCACTAGTATGATTAAGCATATAACGAGAAGGATAGTGGTTATCAAACAACAAAGAAGATAAATTGCATAATCCATCGAGGAAAAGAGAGAAGAGAAGGGACTGAAGAAGATGATGTGAAGAGATAAGGGACTTAAGACGTGAAGAGAGAAGAGAGAAGAGCTTAAGAAGACGTGAAGAGAGAAGACATGAAAGAAGGGACTTAAAAAGACTTGAAGAGAGAAGAGAATGGTTTGTCACATAGAGGTATTTAATGTTAATACTATACACACATTTGAAAAAACAATGATAGTTTAGTTCAGCTATATTCGGCTATAGCTTATTAGGAGTTAATGTTTAGCTCTCGTCTTCTCACTCTGTTTGTTTCAACTTGTACGTGTATCATCATCACACAAGCACACAGTCAACTCTCTTTACACAGTCACTCTGTTTGTACGTTTGTTGTTCTTGTAGAGAGAAGAGAGTAAGCTTTAGTTGTCTACATTATTACTTCTCTCTAACTCCGTTTCTTATTTAGAATTTGGATAACTTTTACAACACCACACACATACATACTTATAGTAGTCTTCTACTAACTACTACACTTGCACTTCAACTACTACAACTTAGCCTTAACTCTCTACTAATAATTCTTACCAACTCAAATAACAACTCTAGACTACTAGACATTAACCAACACTTCACACATTTGTGAGCCACCGAGCTGAGTCGATGCTACGCCTAATCGGGCCGGGCCGTTATCCTCTGAGTTGCATACTCGTTAAGGAAAGAATTACTTTCCTTAAATAGAACCAGTTCGGATGCAGTGTAGATAGCCTAAAACCAATTCGCCGCGTGCTCTGGTTGAGTTGAGAATATATAGGAAGTGGTTCACGGTCAAACTCCTCATGGTTGCAAAGATATCCTTCTTTGAATGCACCTATGTCGCAAATGAATTTTGGTAAATTAATCTTTTTATTTTAGAATTTATTTTACTTAAATTAGGCCTGGGCATCCGGATTTTCGGGTCGAGTTCGGGTTGGGTCGGGTCATGTCGGGTCCGGGTCTTTCGGGTCCTAGAAATTTAGACTCATACATGTACCTATAATTTTTCGGGTCGGTTCCGGGTTGGTTCTTATCGGGTCCGGGTCGGTTCGGGTATATAATTCCAATACCTGTAAAATACCTATAATTTTTCGGGTCTATATCGGGTCCGGACCGGGTCCGAGTATTTAAGATCTAAAAATACATGGCATATCTAAACTTACTAAATTAATAATGTTTAATATTATGTTTTTTCTTATACATATTGTTTTTTAATACAACTAGATTTAATAATATTTAATATTATACTCAAGTTATCCAAATTAAAACTCTTTTTGAATATGATAACAACTCTTACCATAATTTTTATTAAATGTTGTTTCTGATTCTAATGACCCTAAACTACATAATTAGTTTCATATTTTGATACTTAAGAAATTATTAATCGTTGTCTGCATATTCATTCAAATTTTCAATCATATCATATAGTAAAAAAAATTTTTGTCGGCATAGTACAATTTTTATATTGTCATTTTGAACTCTCTATTTTTATACAAAATTTCAATGGTTAACCGAGTATAATGATGATATCAGATTATATGCGAATTTCAATTTCAATGAACTCTCTATATTATGTTGCTCGAGGAGGTATGGAACCGAGAAGACATCTAACAGCGACTCGGTGAGTATTTGTGTAAACATGTGTAAACCTGAGATAAATGTCAGTTACATTATTTGAGAAGTTCGTAAAAATGAAGAACCGTTTAATGACAAGGAGAATGGAAAATTTCAGTATTATTATTATAGTTGAGACTGGGAAAACGAAACCTTATGAGCTAAACATATGTTATATAGGAGCAAGGAAAACATAATAGAACAATCAAACAAAGTTTTGGATTTATAACCTCTGGAGAACCTTTGTTGCGTTTCTTATCTTCTCCATAGTAACATATTCATCGGGCTGAGACATTGAGGCTCTAAGCTCAGCCAATGCTACAGCTGCATCTTTTAACAAAACTTTGTTCTCCTCCAAGCAGGTTGTAAGAGACGATATTACTTGTTTGGCCTCCTCTTTAGTTTTGGGGCTTATTCCAACTCAACACGTTTTTCAATTTCATCTAAAGTGTGTTGAGCTATTTCTTCCGAGAGAGAGGTCGTAACAATGATTTCTCTCCTAGTACTCATCCAGCAAGCTTCTAACAAGAAAGGGAATCCAAAGTCTAACTGAGAACTACAGCGAGTAGCAGCAGCAACTCCCGATCTGAGTGCCTGGGCCCTAGAAATTAAAGAAAAAAGGAGAGATTCTTTAATACAAAATTTCATAATTCAACTCAACAGATCGTTTTACCGGCAATCAAAACCCTATGTAGCTTTCAATTTCCCAGCAAAGACCATAAACTTTGAACAACAGAACAAACAAGAAATTAATTGCATAATCCAACTCAACAGATCGTTTCATTGCCAATCAAATTCCTATGTAGCTTCAATTTCTCAGCAAAGACCATAAAGCTTAAAATAAAGCAAGAGCTTAATTGCATAATCCAATTCAACAGATCGTTTCATTGGCAATCAAAAGCCTAAGAGCATGATTATTGGTGGATCTAAAATTAGGAGTCCAAATCTTATTTATAATGATAAATAATACAAAATTTGAAACTTAGACACTTTGAATGTTTTATAATTTTGAGAGAGTCCAATGGTAGATCCATAAAGTGAGGATCTAAAAATTTTAAATTTTGAAAAAAATGTGTATTAGCTAATTGTGTTGCAAATATATAACTCAAATATATAACTTGACATACACTGAAAAACAAATAGCAGAACATAAACATCACCTCCTAGTTACAAGCTACAGAACTGAAGACAAAAGTAGTAACAATGGCAATGAAGATGTGCACGTTCGGGAGTTAGAACAAGCTGCAATACATCAGAGTCTTGGATTAACCATATGCCACTGTATGGTTGCTTTTAAATTTATAATAATGAGGACAATACCATAAAATAAGCATGATAATCTATCAGACGATAGTTTCAATTTTCTGATAAGAAACAAACTCAGTCATTAATCAAAACTTGTACATCTACCACATAAAACCATCTTTGATAGGCAGATAGATACGAAACAAAGCAATGGAAGCCCGATA
>CM032923.1:13911844-14157717 GCA_019202795.1 Arabidopsis thaliana x Arabidopsis arenosa | reverse complement strand
GAGCAAAGATCTGTGCGTGATTTGATGAAGTGACGACTAAAGTCTACTTTTGAGAACGCCATGAGATTGCAGTTCCTCCAATGGTAAAAAACATATCTTGTTTGTGATCTACATTTATGTGGATCCGATAGATACCCTGCATCTGCAAATCCAACTAGACCAAACTCGGAGTTTCTCGGATTGGCTTCAATTGGTAACCATGATTTAGGAAAAGAATGAGAAAGAATGTGATATTCTTTTTTGTTCCTCAATATTTTTACCATTTACAAGTAATATTTATTCCACATCATTCCTATACATTCTTCAACAAATGAGAAACAAAAATGTTACTCTCTAAAATTGATGAGGAACAAAATGGAATAAAAAAAAAACAAATAATAAAATTCGTTTTTTTTTTATTTTAAAATAATAAAAAATAATTTTTATCAATAATATTTGTATTTTAATATATAATCATTATCATATATTCACAATATATTAACAGAAAAAATATTTTTGATAAGAATTTCATGCGGAATTACTCTTAAGACTTTATTTGAAAACTATATAAATAGTAAGATAAATTTAAAAATGTTTCTATTTTAAAAGAATAATATCTTTTAAATTACTCTTACAATTTTATTTAATGTTAATATTAACTTTTATTATTTAACATGATATATATAAATTTAGTTCAAAATTTTAGTTTCAAATTAAATATAAAAAATATTAGTATTTTTCATTGAAATTTGATTTATTTACTATTTAATATATTTTTAAGGATATTATTATTTGTTTAGTTACCATTCATCCATAATAGTATATTTTATTCTTTCTCTGCATCTTTTCCTTTTCGTTCCTCAAAAATTGTTTGTTCCATTCTGCATTGCTCCTTTTATTCATTTTCTTTTTGTTCTTTTAATGGTTACGAGTTGGAGCCAATATAATCCTAAGTCAATTGTACCTTGAAGATAACGGAAGATGTGTTTTATCCCATTCCAATGCCTTCGAGTAGGGGATGAATTGAACCTTGCAAGCAAGTTAGTAGCAAAAGCAATATCTGGTCTGGTACAATTTGCAAGATACATAAGTCCACCGATAGCACTCATATAAGATACTTCGGGACCAAAAAATTCTTCTTTATCCTCGCAAGGTCTAAATGGATCATTTTCAACATTTAAAGATCTATTGACCATTGGAGTACTTAAAGCATTCGCTTTATCCATATTAAAGCGCTTTAAAATCCTTTTTGTATAATTGGATTGATGCACAAATATACCTTCTTGGAAATGCTCAATTTGGAGCCCGAGACAAAATTTTGTCTTTCCAAGATCTTTCATTTCGAACTCTTCTTTTATGTGAGTTTGTGCATCATCAATCTCCTTTGGAGTTTCAATTATATTTAGGTCATCAACATAAACAGCAATGATCACAAATCTAGAAGGAAAATTTTTAATGAAGACGCAAGGGAAGATTTCATTATTCACATACCCGTTCTTTAGTAGATAATCGCTTAAACGATTATACCACATGCGTCCGGATTGTTTGAATCCGTAAAGTGATCGCTGTAATTTGACCGCATATATTTCTTTAGACTTTGATGAGTCTAATGCCTCGGGAACTTTTAACCCTTGCGGGATTTTCGAATATAAATTATTAACAAGAGATCCATATAAATAAGCTGTCACTACATCCATAAGGTACATATCTAAATTATTTGATGCTGAAAGGCTCATTAAATACCTGAATGTAATTGCATCCATGAGTGGAGAATATGTTTCTTCATAATCAACTCCAGGTCTTTGTGAGAAACCTTGTGCTACAAGTCGGGCTTTATATCGTGTAATCTCATCTTTCTTATTTCTTTTTTTGTACGAATACCCACTTGTACCCAACATGTTTTATACTCTCAGATGCAGTGACAATAGGTCCAAAGACATTTCTTTTATTAAAGGAGTGCAACTCAACTTGCATGGCACTTTTCCATTTCTCCCAGTTAGGACTTTTCTGGCACTCTGATACTGTCTTTGGATCCGGATGATCATTTTCATGATCAATGTCTTTAGATAAATAAAAGAAGAATATTCTATTTTCATGATCAATGTCATACTTTTCTATATCATCCCGAGGACTTGGTTCTTCTTGAAGAACATTTTTATTTTCTTCTCCCATTTTCTTTCTTTTTCGGGGATTTTTATCTTTTGAACCCATAGGCCTTCCACGCTTTAATTGAACCTTAGGTTCATTATTTTTGCTCCCATCTAATTCTTCTTTAGGAATTTCAACTCTTGATGGAGCATTTGCAGCAGAAATATATGACTTTGTCACCCTTCCTGTATCGGTGAACGGATATGGTAATTGATTTGCCATATTTTGTAAATGTACAATTTTTTGTACTTCCAGCTCACGTTGCTTCGTGGGGGAGGGGGGGGATCAATATATTTTAAAGATGGTGTGCACCATACTATATCTTTATGCATATGCATTTGATGAATTCTTCCCCCTAAAACTGGGAATTCATCTTCATTAAACTGGCAATCGGCAAAACGTGCCGTAAACATATCACCAGTTTGTGGTTCAAGATATCATATTATACTCGGTGATACATAACCGACGTTTATTCCCAATCTCCTTTGGAACTCCATTTTTGTTCTTTGTGACGGAGCTATAGGCACATATACCGCAAATCCAAAAATGCGGAGATGGGATATATTTGGTATTTGACCATAAGTCATTTGTAAAGGGGAATATTCATTATCTGCGCTTGGTATAATCTGAACCAAAGCTACAGCATGCAATATAGCATGACCCCATATAGAAATTGGGAGTTTTGTTCTCAATATTAACGGTCTAGCAATGAGTTGCATCCGTTTAATCAAAGACTCAGCCACGCTATTTTGTGTATGAACATGAGGGACCGGATGGTCTATATCGATTCCTATAGATACACAATAGTCATTAAAAGCTTGTGACTATTTGGGAAATGAATTTTGCGAAAGCCGTGTTTCGTGTAGTCAAAAGACATACATGTGATCATCTAGTAGATGCGTCAATCAATACCATAAAATATCGAAATGCCCCGCATGAAGTGCGGATTGGTCCACATATATCATCATGAATTCTCGACAAGAATTCATGTCTTTCATGCCCAATTTTGGTTGGTGATGGCCTTATTATGAGTTTTCCTTGAGAACATGAATTACATGAAAACTCACCAGATTTAACTATTTTCTGGTTTTTCAATGGATGGCCATTAGAATTTTGCACAATCTTTCGCATCATGACTGAACAAGGATGTCCAAGTCTTTCATGTCATATCTTAAATGTACTAGTAAACTCATTCAAGTTTACTGTAACATTTGATGCGATTGTATTTATTTTTGTGCAATATAATCTGGAGCATTGGAAATTCTTCTAATATATATTGCTTCAAGGATATCCGAAGTAATGGATACCCTTACTTATCAAGTTTCTATGAGACGTAGGAGAATATAATGCATCATTTACTTTAAAATGAGTTCCCCTTGGCATTATAAAATTAGCTTCGCCAAAGCCCATTATAATCTTTGCATGGCCATATATAGTATTCACGCTTCTAGCGGAATCTTTTATTTCGAGAGAAGAAAAATATTTTTTATCTTTAAATATTGTGTGCGTAGAAGCATTGTCCGCCAGACATATATCTTCATCCTCAATCTCGTATTTTGACATTTTCTGGGATAAAATATTTACTCATTAAAACATAATTTTATCATATACCATAGTATATTACAACAATAAAAACATTATCCCAGAAAAACAAAAGCATCTATAATGCTTGTCATGACATAGCATGATCATACATATGGCAATAATATATTACATTGATTTCCCGTTTATATGATCAATCGAGGAAATCTGCCATATCAAGATGAGTATCATCATCTTTGCTTTTAAAGGAAGGTCCCGGCTCATCACAGATGAGATTAGTTTCAACATTCCTTTCTTTCGCTTATTGCGATGCTTGATACAGATCGGCTAAATGTTTTGGAATACGACACGTCTGGTACCAGTGTCTTTTCATGTCGCATCTGTGGCAAGTGCTTTCAACTTGCTTTTTTATAACACGACCAACATCATTTACTTGAAGATTTTTATTGCTTTTTCCCGTGTTGAAATTATTGGGATGGGAACTTCTTCCTCTTCCTCAACCACGACCACGACCTCTCCCACGACCACGACCACGGCCTCGCCAAGGTCCGTGTCCTCGCCAATTATTATCACCGGATGTAGCAACATTCACTTCTAAAAGTGGAGCTGATCCAGATGGGTGAGATAAATGATTCATCATCACAAGTTCATTATTTTGTTCAGCTACCAAAAAGACTTGCATCAACTCGAAATATCGAGTGTATCCTTTGGCCCGGTACTTCTCTTGAAGGATTACATTTCCAGGATGAAAGGTGGAGAGCGTTTTTTCAATCATATCATAATCGCTCACTTTTTCACCACATAATATCATCCTAGAGGTGATTCCGAACATGGCAGAATTATAATCACCAACACTTTTGTAATCCAAGAACCGGAGATTTAGCCATTCATGTCTGGCTTTTGGAAAAATCACATATTTTTGATGATCGAAACGATCTTTAAGTGATTGCCATAGATCCACATGATCTTCTCTCGTGATGTATTTATTTTTCAAACTGTCGTGGAGATGGTGGCGTAGAAATACCATGGCTTTAGCTTTATTTTCATCTGATGTCGTTTCAGATGCATCATGGTGCTAAGAAGCCCATTTGATCTTAGAGGCATCTTTACATCTAATGCCCATGTCATGTAATTTTTGCCAGATATATCAAGGGCAACGACATCGAGCTTAGCCATGTTTGACATGATTATCTATATAAATAATCAATTAATTAATAAACTATTTATGGCATTTTGATGAGGCATAGCCTACCATTCAAATAAGGAGGAGGCATAGCCTACCATTCGATGAAGGAGGAGGCAGAGCCTACTATTCCAAAAAGAATATACAAAGAATTTCATATAAATGAATTTAAAATAATTCAAATGTTACCTCGAAAAGGTGATTGAACAAAGAGACGATCGATCGGTTAGACAATCACACAGAGAGACGATCAGACGGTAGATGATTTGACGGAGAGACGATCGTGCTGATAACGTGTTGAGAAATATGAGATCTTAACAGGAAAATATCACAATGAAAAGGGGAAAGAAGAGAAGAGAAGATATCAACTCTTTAAGTTTCTTGTTCTTATGTTTTCTCTTACAATTTCTCTTCTTCATGGGTTTAACAAGTAGAGAAGGTATAGAAACAAGTGTTAGATTTGAGGGATTAGTATCCATTTTGTAGACAAGTATTGATGGAGAATCATATACCGAACCGAAACCGAAGCAAAAGGAACCAAACCGAACCGAACCGAACCGAAAATTTGAAAATAACCGAATGGATACTATATTTTATAACCGAAATAACCGTAACCGAATCAGTACCGAACCGAAATATTTCGGGTAACCGAAATACCCGAAATACAATTAAATTTTCAAAATATTTAGTTATTTATAGACCAAATAATCAAAAATACTTGAAAAATATAGAAAATAGTAAAATACTCAAAATAACCGAAAAATATTCGAAAATACTCAAAAATAACAGAAATATCCGAAAATATCCTAAGCAAAATAACCGAATGGATACTAAATTTTAAAATCGAAAGATCCGGAACCGAACCAAAACCGAACCGAAATTTCAAAATATCCGAATGGATACTAAATTTTAGAACCGAAACCGAATGGACCCAACCGATAACCGAACGGATAACCGAAAGCCCAGGCCTACCCATCATTAAACAAACTCAAAAGGAGCTTTGCTTGACAAACTCAATAGCTCTGAGAAAAATTACTACAACATATTCGCACGTATATTCAAAATTCCAAACCTAGTCTTTTGTAAAGCAAATGTCGAGTTTAAATGTTCGATATAGTGTTAACACCTAACGGAGAGAAAAAAAACTATGAAGATTTCTCATTCTAATTTATATAGAGTACTAGATGTATGTAGCCAGAAATAAGCGTGGCTTGTTGCATATTTTTATTCTTTAACATGTAAAATTATTATCCATATATTAACATTTTTAGATATGGTGGAGAAAAATAAAAAAATGTTAATTTATACAATGATGAATGGTGGAAGTTACATTTAGAAAATAAATGCATTTAAAGAGTTATAATGTTTGTAGAATTAGTAGGAAAACCATTCAAATTATAATTATTGTCAATGTGAGTTTAATCAAATAGTAAATGTATTTTAGTGGGGTTGAGTGATGTCTTATATTTATTTAGTATGAGTTATTAGCATTGATTTTAAATTTAGTATAAGAGCCACACATGAATTTAAATATAAGTTAATTATAGATAAATATTATAGTATAGTATTGTTAGAAAATATTAAGAAGAAGAGATTGAAACTGAGAAAATAATATATTTTGTAGATATACAAAAAAATTCTTACACTTTAATATATCCAAATTATACAATATTAAGATATATATAATTTTATTAAATATGAACATACATACATATCTTTTGAATTTATTTATTTAATTATTTTTCTACTTTTATAAAAAAATTTCTTTCATATATATTTGTATTGTAAAAGAGAAAGAAAAAAGAAACAAAAAAAATATTATATTAACGATAATAAAATTTTACATTATTTTGGATTAAACCCAAGGATACTCCCATTCTAAAAAATCTTTTTTATATTTCACTCAATTTAAATTATAATGCTAAGTTTCATTTTCACATTTATTTTAAAAGTACGTCTTAAAGACGTCAAACAAATCAACATGCATATCACGCTAACAACCTATCGCATAAAATTACACAACACGTATTATAATATTTTATCATATAATTCCTAACATTTTAACAAACAGCACCCAATGTCTAATCCTATACAAATGAACTTTAGAAGTGCAAAAGTAGAAAGGTGATACTATGTTTTCACAGATTCCACCCTCACCTTAGCAATTCGGTTGGATAACACGATTTAGGAATAGCAACAACGGGAATCGGTCCAACAACGATCTCAATCATAAACATAGTATAATTAACTTGATTTTGTTATAAATGGATTATTATCCATTTGGAGATAATAATGATTATCTATCACTTATCCTTTTAGTTGCTTAACACCTAAGTTTCTTATCTTTACATTCATCTTGATCCCCAAGTCACTAAACACTATCCATTCATTTGTTGTCCTATAAATATGCTTTGTACAAAGGAAGTGGAGTAATAATAATAAGAAGAGAGAAAGTTAATAATTACAAGCATTATTTCGTTGCCTCTTGCTCTCCTCCCTCTCTACGTTCCTCTCTTCTTTTCTTAATCATTTCTAATACACATATATTATTATATTATATATGTGTTTGCGTTCTATTTTATAACACGTTATCAGCACGATGTCTTTACCGCTAGAGTATTTACGAGGTAAGTTATAATTTCTGTTATTTAAATTTATTTATGTTTATATAACATAATTATTTTAGACATCGTGAGACGATGCCTTTTTCCGGTTTGATCGTTATAAATGGTAGGTTCTGCCTTCTTTACGATCAAATAAAAAGCTATGTCTTTTTCGGATAGATCGTTATATATGGTAAGCTATGCCTCCTTTACGATCAAATAAATGGCTATGCTTTTTCCGGATCGATCGTCGTATATGGTAGGTTACCTTCCTAACGATCAAATGAAAACTTATATTTTTTCCGGATTGATCGAAATATATGGTAGGCTTTGCCTCCTTCTCTACGATCAAATAAAAGCTATGCTATTGAATTCTTATATGGAAGGCGATGCCTCCTGAATTCTTGTATGAAAAGGCTATAGTCCATAAATAATTATTTTTGTGAATTTATATGTTTAATTATTTTTATTTATTTTATTTGTAAATAATAAATATATTAGTTATCAAAAATATATTTTTCTTATGAGAATATATGAAGCACGTGTCGATATACAGTGAAAAATAATTGGAAGGTCTAGATGAGCTAGTCTCTCGACTTCCAAATGCATCAGATTCATAATAATCGATGTTTCGTGTTCTCCAAAGTCTCAAAGAAACTTGTGTAGTTTCCAAAATATTTTTTTTATAATTATTATATTGAGACTATAAATAAATGTGGTATTGAATGTCCGACCACAATGGAGACACGCAAATGTATGATTATATCATGCAAAAACAACAACAATAATAATAATAATAATAATAATAATAATAATAATAATAATAATAATAATAATAATAATAAAGATGGCAAAATATTTATGATAGTAAACAGAGATTTGTTAATTGCTATAATATAGTATAACCGGTCAAGCCATCCCGGTATAACAAAGCAATTAATAATGATGATCTAGATCCAAGGTCCATATTGGTGCCAACAAGGGCTTGATTGGGAGAAAAAAAAGGGTGCAATGTATTGAATTGCTCTCCCTTAATAAAAGAGATGCATTTGGATCTCTTGTCACTACATCTAAAGATATAAAACCTATTTGGTGCAAGTGGGTTTTCGTGCGAAAAAGTTGAAATCACACGATATAAAACCCGACTTGTTGCACAAGGTTTTTCTTAAAGACTTGGAGTTGATTATGAAGAAACATATTCTCCGGTCACAGATGAAATTATATTCATGTACTTAACGAGCCTAACGGTCTCTTATAATTAGAAATGTACCTTATGGATGTAGTGACATAATATTTATATGGATCATTGGATAATGATATATACATAAAAATCCCAAAAGGATTTAAAGTTCCAGAGACATTAGACTCAAAGTCTAATGAAATATGTACGGTCAAATTACAGCGATCACTTTACGGATAAAAATAATCCGGACGCGTGTGGTATATTCACTTAAGCGATTATTTGTTAAATAAAAGGTATATTAATAATAAAATATGCCCTTGCGTCTTTATTAAAAAAAAATCTCTATCGAGATTTGTGATCATTGCTGTAGATGTTGATGACCTAAATTGGAACTAAAAAAAAGAGTGATTAAATATCACTAAAATTTTATATGAACAAAGAGAATGCTATTCAAGCACTGCATGCTTTCGTCCACATTTCAGAGGTAACATTTAATTTATGTTAAATTTATTTAAATTCATTTAAATTTATTTAAATTTTATATTATATAAGGAGTTGAAGGTTATATACCTTCTCCTTAACTCTGTAGTAGGCTAAGCCTCCAGAATTATATGGTTTTTGGCCAAATCACCATTTTTTTTTTTGATAAGCTCATTATATAATGGTCGATTTCTGTAATATTTCTCCCAATTAAACTCCGTGTATAACCGATCTAAAAATAAGATTCGGTCCAAGATAAATAGGCTTGAAAAGCTATCATCTTGGGAGGGGTTATTACAAGTCCCACATTTTTATATGGATCTCAGAATAAATACATGATCCGTATCAGATATGTTATTGATCCTAAAGTGAGATTCAGTTCGAGATGAATGAACTCGAAGAGTTATCATCTCGAGGGGGAGAATTATAGGAATCCCACATTGACAATAAGTCGATAAATTTTGGTGAGCTTGACACCCCAGAGCGAGATAACTTTGGTGAAGTCATATCCTAAAATTTATCACTTTTTGATAAAGTGGAACATCTAAAAATGTTGTTCACTCTCAAAATGAGCTTTAAGCGAATCGTTCATAGCGCAAATCCAAGAGATTGCAAAACGATTCATGGTGATTTAATCTCCATGTTTTTACATGGATCATGCATTTTTGCATGTATTAATGATTATGTACAAGGCCAACAATTTATAAAAAAATATTTCTCCCATGTTATAACATGATTGGAGATCAAATATTTCTAATTTTAAATTTTATGGGTGTGAGATATATGTTATAAATGCTCCTCTGCACCGCATAAAAATTGACATCCTAAAAGGATGAAATATATAGATGCAGAAGGTGAATCTCTGCTCTATAAATATTAAGCCATCTTTTAGAGATGTGCCAATTGCAAGATTTGCAAATCATCATGTTGATGATAAAAGTTCCCCACCAATATGGGAGAATCATTGAATAGTTTGGATCTTTGAACAAATGACTATAATAAATATGAACTTAAGAGTTTAAAAGTTCAAATAGACCACTATTCATGATAAATTGCAAATCAAATGCAAAAAGCTGATGGATGAGATTTGATGAAATTATTGATCCTCGTATAAATGTATAGGAACTTAAAGTTCATACAAAAGCTCTTGTCCCAGCTAAAAATGCTCTACAAAAATATGTCTCTGGTGGATGACATATTATTGTCTATAACACGTAAAATAACGTGATAGACAACTTTGGTTCCAAATATAAAGAAAATCCTCGAAAATAAAAAAGGAGCATATTATTACTAAAAAGAGGATTAAACTCTTAAAAAGAGGAGCATATAGACTCCTAAAACAAAAAAGAGAGCAAACATACTCTTTAAGAAGAGTAAAGAGACCGATTGCCATGGTTAATAACGAAATCAGGTACCTGAATAAAATTATTTATAATGATTAAGAGATCTCGATTGACCATGTCATTACGGAAAAATATGGAACCAAAGACAACATAATGTCGACAATAAAAACAATTTAGTGCACAAATGTGATTAATGAGGATCATAAATCTCCGCTCTGTGAGCGTAAAGAGATATATATTGGCCAATAAACAAAGACGCAGCCAAGTCTATATTAATCTCGTATGAGAAACGTGTACTTCCTGGACACATGGTCCAAACATCAAAAGAGTATTATGATACTTAAGACAAGACAGTGTGTCGCGCCGTGTTTTGTCAAAATCACTCGATATTGAGTTAATAAATAAATGACTTGAATTGCGTCTTATGGGATGTCTGTAGGACTAATCCCTGAAAGATATATGATATCATAGTTATATTCCCGGGAACTTATAAACATGATGAGTTTGAACATCATCAAAACTCTTAAAGTGTTATTTGGAATAAAAGATCTTGGAAAGACAAAAGTGTCTCCAGATATTCCAACTAAACATCTAAAGAAATAGATGTTATATTAGACACTTCTAAAAGAAGTCGACTCTATATAGTTTGATCATGAAGCACTATATATAAATGCTGACGAGTATTTATATATTTTGTGAATTGTAGCTAGCATATATAAATGTTGACGAGCATTTATATATCTAGTGAAGATATTGTACCTAGCATTTGCTACTGATCTACTTGCAGGATTAATTCATCTCCTCCGACTAGACCTTGAATGAGTTCAAATGTGTCTTCCATATATGCAAGGTTCGATTGACTTAGGTTTATTTTACTTTAGAAACCCCGAGTTTGGTTTAGTTGGTTTTGCAGATGGAGAATCTACATCAGATCTGTCTAAATATATAGCGCAAACCAACAACTTCGTGGCGTTTCCAACAATATATTTTGGTCGTCGCTTTTTCAAGCCTTACCAAAATTATTACGTTCCATGAAGCATGTTGAGAATTTGTATAGCTCAGATTGATGCCCTCAACATATACAAGAAGCAAGCAATATAGTCACCAGTGAAGAGCCAACAACAAGACATTGTTACATATGTTTCCCAACTCAAAGGAAGATGTGTCAAGAGCGAGATGACAAGACATATTTCTCCAAGATTCTTCTCTTGCACTCAAGAATCTGAGAAGAAGCAAGAAGTTGATGTCCAGTACATCCAGCCATGTAACAATGTAGCAGATTTACAAAGGCGCTTCCAGCTACAACATTCAGAAAGCATCTTCACAAATCGAAATGCGTCTTTTGAAGAAGATGCTTCCAGGGAGAGACATATGATGATACGCGTGGCTGCACTCTTTTTCCCTTATTATGGTTTTATCCCACTGGATTTTTCCATGACAAGGTTTTTAACGAGGCAGCAAAGAACACGCAGAAGATAGACATCAAAGTAAAGGTCTATCTCTCTTCCAAAATCTTTGCCATATATTGACGAGATCAAAAAAAGCGAAGAGAATGATCGAGATGCGTCATCTACGAGACCTATGAAGAAAAGATTATACTTATCTTTTCTAGGGGGAGATTGCGTTATTGCACTCTTTTCCTTATCATGGTTTTAATCCTATAAGGTTTTTCCATGGTAAGGTTTTTAACGAGACAATACGTAATACGCCAATAGTGATAGTGATGGATAAACAAGGGGGAGTGTTATAAATGGATTATTATCTATTTGGAGATAATAATGATTATATATCACTTATCCTTTTAGTTGCTTAACCCCTAGGGGTTAATTGTGTTTAATATGAATGTAAGTATCATTAATCAACGGGTCATTAAGTTGCCAAAATGACGCTTGTGTCTTAAGAACTGTTTGACTTATCTCGCCAAGTTCTTTGCATTTTAAATTTCAGCTCGTATTGATATAGTCTTTGATGCTTTCGTCTTATGTATGTTTGTATTCTAGAGTTGGATAGTTAGACCTAGTTGGCGTGCTCTCTTAAGATGTTATGTCCTTGCCTTCTCATGTTGCGTTTCTTTTTTCAGGTAGAGGATCTCGACCAGACCAATAACTAGGAGGCAGTTTTTGGAGAAGAAAAGCATAAAAAAGTAAGACAAGGAAGAAGAGTTGAAATCAAAAGAGTTAATTAAGCCAAGTTCTTTCTTGAAGATTGTTATCTACTTGGTTTTAATTATGTTTTTAGGAGGATGATGTATTCTTATTTTTAATTATGTTTTTAGTTTTATTTTGTAATACATTTTTTAAAAAATATGGTTTCATAATAATTAAATATAATATTTTTATTTTTAATATCATTTGATTCCAAAAAACATTATTCATAATTTAAATATAGTTTAAAATAATTAATAACAATATAAATATTATTATTGAATTAATTTATATATATATATATACATAAGCTGTATAAGTACAATAATGTATAAATACATAAATACTGTAGAAATACGATCATAGTCGCAATATAGTCGTCAATTAGTCACTAAATTTGGCGACTACGCTACGACTATTCTTACGACTATGAATATTAGTCGTAAAGTAGTCGCTAATTGGCGACTATTTTTACGACTATACATTTTAGCGACTCTCGATTTACGACTACATTATTTAGTCGCTATTTAGTCGTAACTCACCATTTAGCGACTATTTGGCGACTTTTAGTGCAGTCGCTAAAACCCAGTTTTCTTGTAGTCCTAAGTTTCTTATCTTTACATTCATCTTTATCTCTATATATGTAACTTGATCCCCAAGTCACTAAACACTATCCATTCCTTTGTTGTCCTATAAATATGCTTTGTACAAAGGAGGTGGAGTAATAATAATAAGAAGAGAGAAAGTTAATAATTACAAGCATTATTTCGTTGCCTCTTGCTCTCCTCCCTCTCTACGTTCCTCTCTTCTTTTCTTAATCATTTCTAATACACATATATTATTATATTATATATGTGTTTGCGTTCTATTTTATAACAGATTTGTTTTAGGAAAAAAACTTAAAACCACGGAACTTCAATGTATAATTATCTATTGGATAAAAAACTAAATGTAATGGTGAGTATATTAAAAATATTACAAAAATATATTTGAGATAAGAATGAGTAGTTGTAGAAGAAAAAAAACCTTTAAACCACAAATCTTGAATAAACTAAAAATTACAATGATAGGTATATATCTATCGAATTACAAAAACTAAATGTAATGAGGAGTATATTAAAAATACTGCCAACAAAATTTTGATATAAGAAAAAGTAATTTAAGAAGTAAAGAAATTAAAGCACACAAAAGTTGAATAAAATAAATATTATAATGATATTTTATATAATTGTCTATTGGATTAACAAAAATTAAACATAATGATGATGAGTATATTAAAAATATTACAAAACAGTTATTGAGATAAAATAACAAAAAAGTAGGTACAATTTCTTAGATAAATGTTTTATAATAATTTATTTCAGTTTAAAGATACATGAATATGTAAAACAAATAACTCAATGTCTAATGTAGATCTTGGAGATGGATTTTTTCAACTTGATCACCTTGTTGTGCTATTGATTGAATTGCTCTTTTTGAATCTCCATCGATAAGTATGAATTTTTTGTTATAACCATCAAAACATTTATTATACATAATAATTTTGAATTAAAAATATGAAAATTAAAGAATATTCTAGTAAAGCATTAGAATTACAACAAAATAAGAAAAAATTTAAGATACATAGTATACCTAGATATAAAATTTAGAAGCAAACTCTTATAATGATGTCTCAATTGATTTTTCAACCAATGCAACAATATAAGAAAGAAAAAGAAAGAAAGAAGAAAAATATTTATGATTTGAGATATGGTAGATGAGGATGAGAGAATGATTATTTATAGGATTAGAGATGATAGAAGTTACATTTAGAAAATAAATAAATTAGGGGGTTACAATTACAATTAATAGTGTTGTTGAATAACATTGAGTGTAGAAAAATATTAAATACATAATTTAAATAATTTCAGTTACAATTTAGTATTTAAAAGTATATTAATGTATATGATTAAATATGTTGTATTTATAATATAATTGGAATAAATATTATTATTTTTAATTTATTTTTTTTAAAAAAATGCCAAGTGGACCAATAAGGGGAGAGTGAAACCTTACTTTTATATGTATGATTAAAGATTCAAACATACAATGCAATGTCGTAGCACCAATACTTTTCATGTTAAAATAAACAATATCGTTTTGAATATTTACACTTTTGATATTCACATAAATGTCTTCATAAACCATTGTGTCATGTATGTACTAAAGAATGCAAAAAAAACGAGAATTTACTGATTCAACTCACGGGAGACCCAAAAAGAGGCCGAGACAAGACGCCGAGATTTCCATCCCAAAACAAGTCCGTTTTGGCCCAATTCTTCCACAATATACCCATCATTAAACAAGCTCAAAAGGAGCTTTGCTTGACAACGGTTGGCAAAGCTCACTTCCATTGGTTTGAACCCATTAGTCTCTAACCACTGTGGCCACGAAGCAAAGCTCTCGACTTCTGCATCATCAGCGGTGATACGCGTCAACCAATTAGCAACCCACGGACCGATAAAAACACGCTCAACAAAGCCACGGGCCGGGTTAGCGATTGACAGGCCTGCCTCTAGAGAGTCGAATATGGCTGAAAACTGATGTAGCAAGTCCATAAAACGATATAGGAAACCTTGGTTCCCCATCAGACCAACTTCCTCGTGAACAAGCGTGACGAGTTTCGGGTTTAGAGTTTTAGCTTCTGATAAAAAGGAAATGACAGAATTGGGTGTTTGGTTGCTAAACCGAGGAAGATGCAACATACAATTGATTACCACTGCTTCTCCTCTTACAAGTTTCAAAGATGATGTGCTGAATGCATTGGTGTCGAGTTTACAGTGGTGATACGAAAATGGCTGGCCGATAGACTCGGCAAACGCAGTTAGACGCCGCCCAGTCTCTTGAACTGCAGCAATGGATTTTTTACCGTTGATGGCTCGTGACAAAGCCGTGATCCTTAGATGTTGAGCTGATGGGCCTGTATTTTTAGACACCAAGGCCTGCATCAATGAAGCCCACTGAACGCCTTCAGTTATATCGTAGTCCACGATATGGATTCGACGCTCATACTTCACAGCTTCTAGAATAGCTTGTGTGGCCGTAAGGTAACCAAAGTTGACGTACGGAGACATGTTCTGTAGCAGTTCGAACGCCGAGATCACATCCGCCTGATCATAAACATCATCACGATGTTGTTGGGGACGCATAAAATTTTCTCGTTCGAGCAACTTTGAAAGCCCATTCGTGAAATGCGCAGCTAATCTCTCCATGTTAGTTCGGTCAGCAGGAGAAACCAAGTCCTTAAGCCTTGCAAGTATAACTCGAGTTAACTCCCGCGACTTGTTTGCACCAGTTGACGCCTCCGCAGCAGCCACCAGTAAGTGAACCAACCTCAAGCCTTTTGATTCATCAGTCTTAGGCTCCTCCACACTAACCCCATCAGCCACGGATAAACTCGTGGACGCAGAGTTACAAAGTCCCTCCTGGCCATGAAGCATTGGAACAGATTCCGATTCCGGTTCCATCATGGCTCCTTCATCACCCATAATAGATTCAATGACATCGCGGAAGTCACAGTCCCAATCAATGTCAAGATCATTCAAGCTATAACCACAAGAGGAAGTGCTTGCAGCCGTGGCAAGCGTGTCGGTGTTGGTAGAGAAGAAGAGGTCCAAGAAGTCCTCGTAAGGATAATTCATGGTCATGCAGGTAAAAATGAATAAACGGGCAATGCAGAATTATATAGATAGTGTAGTAGGACCCAAAAGAATAAGAGTTCCATATTTTTAAGTAAATATTTGAAGTCAAATCTAAAGTATATGGTCCCCTTTCAGGGAGGTCGAACAACCTGTGGTCCTTGTAAGAAGCAGCAGGACCACTGTGATCATGAAAATAAACAAACAAAAACAAGTGAGAATTGTTAGTCAAACAAATGTTTATATGTACAAATATGATCAACAGGGAAATTAAAACAAAACAAGTGAGAATTGTTAGACCAATCATACTAATCAACCTCCAATATAACCTAACTAGTGACAGTTTAAAATAAAATATAAGTGCACGGACTATAAATTTCATATGAAAATACATATAGATATAGCCAGATTTGCTGAGCAGAGAAAACCTAAGTGCCAAACAGAAAAAGACAAGACATTATTGAGATTTTGTTTACATCTATAATCAAATCATTCAAGAGACAGCACACCAAGAAAATTAATTAAGATATTAACTCCGAATCGTCCTCACAATCTCTTGACCACTTTGATTAGGCTTAACAATTGTGGACTTAGCAAACACCAGAACTTATCTCCCTCACCTCTATGACAGGAAGTTGGAACAAGTCACAAGTGACACAAGCAGTGACGCAAATTTATTAGTTTACAAGTTCTGTTCTCGCTACAATCTAATTTCACATAAATATATAACCAGACCTTGTCATATTTTTAGAACCAAATCCTAAACTCTCCAATAGTCAAATTGAATAAATGCTAGCTCTTCTATAAATGTCAGAAGATTATACATATTTCTATCCTTAAAAATCATTTAATAAGATATGAAGGTGCTTCAGGATACATCTAGACTCATTTAACAAAGTCATAAGCCCATTTTTAAGGACTTAAAAGAACCCAATAGGTTGGTTTGTACCTTGGTAAAGCATTAATTGATATTGTTATATGTCCTAACTGTTCACGCAGAGGGTAATCCTTTCTGGTTAACCGTGGCGTGAACCGTTCTGGCAGCTGCCACTGCAGAGTCTCCTCGTTTCACTATTTTCTCGAGTTCTTCCACCTTCTCTGACAACAATCTAGCATTTGTGGTTGTGGCATGGACCAACTTGTTAGCAGTTTCTAGGGAAGTGCAGAGCTGAAATTGAAGAAGGAACAAGTAAAAACAATATTTTATGTATATCTCTCTTGACAAGCCACGGAACATTTCATTTGCATTTCCCTATTCTAAGAAAAACATATCTAGAGAATCTCATATTATATATATCTTGAGATATTGGCATCACCAATCATTTAGTCATTTCGTACCAACGTGAAAGACACCATTAAAAGGAACAGAAGAAAACAAAAAGAAATTCTATATCAAACTCCTTCCATACCAACCATGTCCTCTTATTGAAATTTCACAGAGTATTTGTAAAATCCATAGCATGGAAAGACCTGACTAATAAAAAATAACAAGAGATAGTTGTCAAATCGAGAAGCTTTCAAATTACCTCCAATGTTAGGGAGGTCCATGAGTGATCAGAACCAGCAAACGCATCGTTAAGTTTATCATAATTTTCCTGAAACAAATCAACAATTTTTTAATATGATCGCTGCATAAAAGAGTCTTACAAATACTAAGTAAGAAATTACATCCAAATAGTATGCAAATCACAGAAACAATGCTCATAAGAACAACAACAAAAAAACTCGGTCCAAGAATGCATCACTTAGATGGGGACTATCGAATATTTACAGTATAGCTCTTTACGAATGTTTCGACATTCGTTTATTGAGATCCAATAAACAAATTTTTCATATTCAGCTGTTCTAGATACTTGAAAGAGATTTTCCAAGTCAAACCGAACAAAGTGTAGGAAAATTCAAAATCAAACAGAATAATGCGTAAAATTTGGACTAACAATGAAACAATGTAGTGATATAAAATGCATAACTCAGTAGAGATTTCGAATAATTGGTAAACTTTCAAGAAAGCATCACTCAACATTCACAAGAATATTTCATCATTCCTCTAATGAAAGCCGATACACACAGCTTTCAAATCCACCTTGATTCAGACTCATAGCGTTCCAAATAACCGCTTACTATGATAGAAAACTCCAAATTAAACACAATGATGCATAAAATTTGAACAAACAACGTATCAATACATTGATATAAAATTTTATAACACAACGAAGATTTCGAATAATTGCACAATTCACTATAATGAATGAACAATGATAGAGATTCATGGCACCGAACCGATCAAATACCATTGAATCAATGAAACTAAAGGCAAATTTTGGATCAGAAGAGTGACCTGAAAGAGTCGGGTTAGATCCAACGGTCCAGAGATGGTATCATCAGAGTTTGATTTTGAAGGAATTTCTGGATTTGGATTGTTTTCCGGTGAGTCGCCAGTTTCTTCACCGAGATCGGCGAGAAGATCTCCGATTGACAGCAACGGACCTCCGACTCCTCTCATCGCTCTCCCAAATCTCTTTGAAAATTGAGAAAAATCTCACAAATTTTGTAGTTTCTACTTTAATGGGCTTTTACAAAAAATGTTGGGTTAATGGGCCTGTCACGTGTCCATGAACAATGTTCTTTAGCTAAGTTAAAAAGATGGTGATGTTTTGTGTGATCATTAATATTGTTTTTTTTTTTCTTTCCTTTTATAAAGTTTATTTTTAACTTGATTTTGTGATCATTACATTTTTATATTTTTTTGTATAGTTATGAACCAACTCAAAACTCGCAAATTAAAATCCTGAAAGTAAGGATTCTTATAAATTATGTTAACAACAAAAATTGAAAATTAGATATGTGTTTTCTTGAAAGTTTTTTTTCTTAAAGGGTTTTGTGCAAACAAAACCTCGAAGTAGCCAATTTTTGCAAGAAAACCCTCCATCTCAAATAAATGCAAGTCAATACCACCATCTCAAAAGTCACCCGCAATATAGCCCTCTCGTGTATCGATGACGTGGCAGCCGTTAACTCCGTTCTAAAACGTCACGACGAGTGAACTTTTGTGCAAAAAAACCCTCAAAGTAGTCAAGTTTTGCAAGAAAACCCTCAAAGTAGCCAAATTTTGTGCAAAAAAACCCTCAAAGTAGCCAAGGTTTGTTTTGAAAAAGCGACTGTTGGAGAATTCGATTGTACAGGGAAGCAAAGGAAACAATATGGTAATAATCGATTTTGATATCTTCTTAAATTTCTGATCATTGGCATGATCAAAGTAAGACATGGTGGAGCCATTTATATGAGAAGGAAAAATCTAGGGTTTAACAGAAGAATTCTGTAAAATTTACATAAGTTTTCTGTAAAACCAGAAAATCGAAAATCTTCTGTAAAAGCCCAAATTCGTCGCAAAAGAGACAAAATATTTTGTAAGGCTCAGAGCCTCGAAAAACGTGCAAGCCACGAAATCAACTTCTGTAAGACTTAGAGCTTCGAAAAACGGGCAAGCCACGAAATCAACTTCTGTAAGACTCAGAGCCTCGAAAAACGTGCCCGACACGGAATCACCTTCTGTAAGGCTCAGAGCCTCGACAAAACATATATTACTTCTCTAAAAATCATAGCTAACTCTTGCGTATATTTCGTATTCTCGTTCACTCGAATTCCATCTCTGTAATCACAGAAGCACGATTATCGTTAATAAGAGAAATATCTCTGTTCGCTCCCAAAAACTCGTACTTATTTATTATTGCAACTTCGGTACGAACAATAGGGTGGATAGATTTACATACAACAATTTTTATTTTTGGGTATTATAGGTAAACCCGAACCCGTACCCGAATTTTAAAATACCCGAAAGGTTTTTTTTTGCAAAAATTGGTTTATTTTTTGCAATTTGGCTTCTTCGAGGGTTTTTTTGCACAAAACCCACTGACGGAGATAATGTTGGAGATAATGTTGGAGGTTGACAGGTCTCGTGGGGAAGAGAGAGTTGGAGAGATATTTTAGTAAATTATTGGGTTTGAGCTTTATATCATTTGGGCTTTAGAATAAAATGAGTTTCAAATTTGACTAACTATAATGGGCCCAACTATAAACATTTAATAGTACCGGATCCGGATATCCGATCCTAAAATTTTGAAGTATCCGGATCCGGATCCGGATCCGCCCAGATCCATAAAACCATTATCTGGATCCGGATCCGCCCACCCCGGATATCCTGTTTTTCGGAGCGGATCGGAGCGGATCCCGGATCGGATCCCGGATCCCGGATAATAAGTCCCAGGCCTACTCCACACAACGAATGAATTGTTGCATAATATTTTAATTATATTTTTGAAGAAGATAATATATTGATCGTCTATTATTGCATATTGTATAATTTTAAAATTTTAAATATCCACATAGTGTGGGTTTACACAAAAAAAGTAAAATAGATTTCATTTTTAAAATTCATAATAATTTAATTTTATGAGAATAAAAATCTTTTACCAAGAAAAAAAAAATATATATTATATATTATATCATCCCTTAAAAACGTAAATTGTTTTGTATGTGATTTACCAGCTTCTAGTGTCTCTCCATCAATAATAAACCCGTAAAAGTAAATATCAATTCAAAAAAGTTTTGGCAATTACATTACGGATTTACCGTGAATTTTTGTTGTCTACGTTGTCCACTAAATTTCATGATTCTCCTCTATTGTTCTACTAAAACTTTCCTCCTTTTTCGCCACCAAATGCACAAAGATATATATATTATTTGTTATCTTAACTTAATTGTGATCATTGGTTATCATCTATACAAAACGTTATTTTTCTTTTGGCGTACAAAAAAAGAATATAATTTTCTTTCACATTAAAAAAGAAGAATTTGAAATGGCTTTCTTTCGGCATTGACATATTCAATGATGTAAGAACTTGGAAGCACCACATAATTCTTTAAATATCTTGGTGGTAAGGATATCTATATATCATCAGAAAAGATAAGAAAGAGGTTGTCTCATCTTTTTGACGAATGACAACTTCACGAAGTGCTTGATTTTCGGTCCATGGCATTGGGAAGAATGTAAAGAGAGTAAAAGTCATGTACATATGAAATCGATATTGATGATGATTTAGAATTTTCGAGTTGATATTGTAGTTTTTTTTTTTCGCCAAGTTGAAATTATAGTTAAAATTTAGAAAAACAAGAAAAAAATCTTAATTATAGAGATTTTTATTGGCTGTAAGGCCCCTAAGCCCATGTAATTTGTGTAAGACCAATTAGGTCATCTTTGTATTCTTATATAAGACACTGCCTCCTAAACGTGAATAATAAGAAAGCATACTTTACAACCTCAATTGCTTCTTGACAATTTTCGTTAAGTATCATATCGGAAAATGCAGCGATTTGTTTTACTTGTGGAATATCCAGCTATTTGTTTTTTTTACTATCGTCTTACTCATGTTTGTTCAAAGTTTGTACTTGGTCTTTATTCAATTTCTAATTTTTTTAAAAAATATGGGTACATGAATACCAAGTTAGTCTTGGTTTGTTTGTATATTTGCATATCATTCACTTTTGCATCACTTGTTGTTTTGCATTTAAATTTAAATTTGGGGAAAAATCCAAAAAAAACCTCATTATTTTTTATTTGGACGTTCAATACCTAATAGTTTTTGATTGGAAGAAAAATACAAATGTTAATTAAACAGTGCAATTTAATACCCAAACAATTCAATGTTGTTATTTTCATATTCACGATCTCACAACAAAAATAAATTTCTAACTTTACTCTTACTATCTCAATTAGTTATTAATTACCCAAACAATTCAATGTTGTTATTTTCATATTCACGATCTCACAACACAAATAAATTTTTAATTTTACTCTTACTATCTCAATTAGTTATTAATTATAAGATGATGTGGCATTATTTTATTTAATTAAATATAAAATAATTTTTTATTAATATTTAGTTTTTATGTTGCCAAAAATTAAATATTTCGTTTTTATTATAAATATTTTATTTTTAAAAATTAACATAAAAATTAGCAGAAAATACAAAAAAATATTTAAAATAGTCATTTCTACAATTTTTTTCCGTCGTCGCAACGTCAAAGAGACGTCCTCTCTCGGGACTCAATCTCCGATTATAGAATTCTTTGATTAATCTCTACGAGAATCGCATGTAAAAAATCTCCGTCGTCCATTTTAGCCAACATCAAATTCGATAACCATTAACGATCTCCTCAATCCGAATTCATCGTCTTTCTCAAGATTCATCAATTCATACAAATGGCTAAATTTCATTTTTATACTAGGATATGACCCGCGGTACACCGCGGATTAATTATTTGATTTTTTTTATTTTTTTATAAATTGATAAATTTGTTGTGTATAATATTTTTTGTTGTACACCGCGGGTCACATGCGTTGTATCTAAAAAATAAATATTTTAAGTTGTATTTGTTTTGTTTAGTGTTTAAGATTGTATAATTGTATTTTGATTTGATAATTCTAAGATTTTACCCGTGGTATATTTTCCCTTATTAAAATCGACTCAAACCTGTCCCACCATATAATCCCGTCATGTGAAATTAAACATCATTTTGTTATTTTTTTAATAACACTTTTATTTAAAAGACATAGAATTCGAGTTAATTTAAAATTTTGCTTTGAAATAGTTTCCATAATATATATTTTTTTATATTAGTGTGTGTTTTTTGACCAACCCGTAAAAACAATTTATAATTGTATCTTAAATACTAAATAATTGTATTTTGATTTGTTAATTTTAGGATTTCACCTGTGGTATACTTTTCTGTTTTAGATAATCTATACTAGTATTTTTGCAGTCATTTTTGAGTTGGGTGGGTAAAATTGTTCTCGGATATTTTGGATATCCGACCCGTTTACAAATTTTGGTCATAAAAGTTTTGTTGGGTCGGGTTATATTTAACCCAACTCATACATCGGATAATTAATAATTTAGATATTTAGAAGATCTGATTAATATTTAGAATTATGATTCTCCTATTATCTTTGTTATATTTGTTTTTAACTGTTTTGAATCATCATATAATACATAAAGTAGAAAAAAATTAATTTTTTTTTCTGCATATACTGTGATTCGAAAATTTAAAAACGGACATATATTATCCAATTAATGAAAATGTGTGTTCAACGTTTTACATCGATTAAAATATTTAGACAATGATTCAGAATCATATCATAAATAAGATCAACATTAATAAAATAAATGAGTTTTTTGGGGGGACGGGTTTGGCGGGACGGGTTTTTGAATCAACAATAATAAAAAGTTTAAAATATCATAAATCTGCCGCTTCAATACGGATTAAATCCTTAACTTTTTTTTTAATACCACATATTAAATCAGTCTCATTTAGAAAAGATTGTATAAAATCAAAAATTGTCCCGTGGTATAATGTTACTTAATAACAATTGTAAACTATAAAATATAAATATATTAGAAAATGATACAATTTGCAAACTTTTATATATAATAAATAATCGTTAAATTTTAAAAATTACTACTTTTAGAAAATAAATCACGGGACGGGTTAAGAAGTTACAGGACGGGTTATATTTCGGAACAAAGTTATATGGTAGACGAGTTTGAATCAATATTTATAAAATTTTAAAATATCATTAACATGCCGCTTTAATACAGATTAAATCTTCAGTTTATTAAAATATAAATGTCTTAGAGAATGATATGATTTGTAAACTTTTATATATAAACAATAATCATTAAATTTTAAAATAAAAACAAATCATGGGACGAGTTAAGAAATTACGGAAAGGGTTATATTTCGGAACGGATTTATATGGCGGACGAATTTGAATCAATATTTATAAATAGTTAATGCCGCTTTAATATGGGTTAAATCCTCAGTTTATTAACAATTGTCTCGTTGACTCGTGGTGTACCGTTACTTAATAACAATTGTAAACTATAATATAAATAAATATTTTATAAGGAGATACAATTTACAAAATATTTTTATACTAACTTTAAAAATAAATCATCCCGCGGTGTATCGCGGGTTAAAATCTAGTTGTAGAAATTAAAAAAAGATCCGAATGACTCAATTTCGGGTCAGAATAAATAAACGACATGATTAAATGCACAATTTGAACTTCAAAAATTACACACATACTTTTTTATTCATGATTGAATAATATATGTCCGTTTTAAAAAATTTGAATTATAAAATATGTAGGAAAAAAAACTAAACTTTACTAACTATATATATTTTATAATAATTCAAAATAATATAAATATAAGATCAAATAAAAGTGAAATAAGAATCATATATTTATGTTTAAATTAGGTAGAGAGGTTTTAGGAAATTAGCTCAAATTTGTTATATTAGCATTAAATCATTATATTTGATTTCCTTATCTATAAAAATCGTATAGAATATACCTTAAATAAAGAGTTTAGATATAATAATTAGTTGAGAAAATATATATATATATATTTTAGATTTTATTAATTAATTTAGTTTTTTAATTTTGCCAAAATTTAAGGAAAGATCCGATTGAAGATTTCTGGGTCAAAAATTAAAAAAACTCGACCCGATTGGATTCCTTAAAATGTACTTCAAAAATGTATAGTAGATATATATAGATTTTCTGGTAATTTGCTTTATTTGAATTTTAAAAATAAAATAATTGTAAAAAATAAAATATTATTAGGACAACATAGAAACAAAATATTAATAAAATTAATTTTTATTTAAATTAAATTAAATTAATGCTCCATCATCTTAAAATTAATAATTAATTAAGATGATAAAGGTAAAATTAGAATTTTATTTTTATTGCGAGATCGTAAGTACGAAAATAACAACATTTAAATGTTTGGGTATTAAATTGCACAGTTTAATTAACATGTGTAGTTTTCTTCCAATCGAAAACTATTGGATATTAAACGTTCAAATAAAAAATAATTGTAGTTTTTTTTGGGAATTTTCCTTTAAATTTAACCTAAAATTTTCTAATAAACGTTCGTTTTCCGAAGAATTTGTCTACTCTTTTTCGTTTGACTATGGTATCTAATACTCTCTCTGTTCATAGTAAGTGATGTTTAAAGAAAAAAAATCATTTGTTTGATGTTTTCAACTTTCAATGTAAAATTTATGCTTTTGGCATTTTAAAATCATGCAATTTGTTTTCTTATATGTTGAATTATTTTTTTAATATAAAACTAATCATATTTTAAAACATATTTTTTTTTTTTATTAATCTATGTGTTAAACTCTTAAACTTCTACTACTAATCATATATATGAAAGGAGGTGAATTCTCTCCATATGATTGCCACGTCAGCGCACTAAAAGAGGACACGTGTACAACCTAAAATTAACTACTCCT
Source organism: Arabidopsis thaliana x Arabidopsis arenosa (assembly GCA_019202795.1). Classification (NCBI taxonomy): domain Eukaryota; kingdom Viridiplantae; phylum Streptophyta; class Magnoliopsida; order Brassicales; family Brassicaceae; genus Arabidopsis; species Arabidopsis thaliana x Arabidopsis arenosa. Next base: position 14,132,072 of record CM032923.1, on the reverse strand, counting down.
CTAATCACTTCATCTTCTCTCACGTGTACAACCTAAAATTAACTACTCCTGTAATCACTTCATCTTCTCTCCTACATTAATAACCTCTTAGTAACGTAGTAGTTTTTCATATGATTATGAACCCAAACGACAAATTCCTTTTCTAATCTCTCGAAAGGTTTCAAATCTATCATACCTTCACTTGAAGATTCCGGCTTTCTAAATTGTCCGGTGGAGAGAAAAATAGCTTGAATATTCAGGGATTTCGTTATTACACTCCACAACTCCGAATCTGAACGGATTTGGTTCTCATATCTCAACATCAGTTACCTTAATTTCACGGTCAAAGACATAGTAAAAACGAATGACAATCAAAAACGCAAGGCAATACTCCACCAGTAACAAAGGATGCTTTTGGACTAGGGTAAGACTCCTATTTCTCTTTCTAACGTTTAGGGTTTCTATGCTCTCCGGATATTGAGAATCTCATTTGGATTTCCTTTGTCCAAACTTGGTGGAGCAGTCACATACATTTCGTCATTGCTTTGTTTTGTGAGGAGACAGCGGATGAGAATAGACATCCTTCAACTTCCTTATAGCCAAGAACTGATATGGGATGATTGACACTAGAAGAATGGACTCGAGATGAGCAAACAAGTTACGATGTACGAGGTTTTGATCTTTCACCAATAAATATATACTCTTAGATTATTTATCAATCCAATTTTGTATTCTCGATTTTTTGTTTTTTATTTGTTACAATGTTGTAGAAGCTGAAGATTTTAGAAGGATAAAGAGTCGCCAAAACAAAAGAAAACTGTCTACAGGAAAAAAAAAAGGAGGTAAAGGTAAGAGACACTGAACAAGAGAATTGTTTAAGGTGGAGTTCAAGAAAGTTCATAAAATGTAAAAATTTAAACCTAACATAGTACGATCTCTACATATATATATATATATATATATCTTTAGCTTTCAATGATTCAACATGTGTGATTTCATATAATTTTTTCTCTTAAATGATTAGTTTTTACTCTCTAAGGCTTCATAATAGTTTAGTTGGAGGATTGAGATTATGATGAAAATGGATTCATAAGTGTTTCTTCTTCTTCTTCTTTGCCCAAAAAAAAAAAGTGTTTCTTCTTCTGTGAATTATATGTTGATGAGGAGATTGCTGGAAAATTACGTGGACACTTATAGTAGTTGCCTAGAATTGTTACCAGTTGAGGTAACGACACTTGGTATTCTTCAACTATTCAAGATAGGCGGATCATATATAATTGTCTTTTTCAGGGGAAAAAAAGACAACGAAAAAAGAATCAAAATGTTGATTTTAACTAACCCTAGAAGTTGGCCTACCGAGCCATATGAGCGGTTGTCACTGCAGTCACCGATTTCCGTGAAGCTGTAGAGAAGACAAATTCGCAGAAAATTGAAGAAGTTGCGGATTTTGGATGAACTGGATGAGAAATAGCAACCAGCAAAGATACAACAGACAACATTAATAAGGTGCTAAATCTCGATGTGTATTTTCCTGTTAACCAATTTGGGTATTGTAGATGTCAATAAACCTTAGCAAGAGAACCAAAACGAAGAAGGGAAAAAATATGTACTTCTTTGTATGCGACTTTTGTTTAAATATATACTAGCATAGTAATTTCTTTAGAAACGATATTTGGTTGTGTTTAAAACTGTAGTTTCCCTGTCTCTCTATATTGGTTGATGTAAACTGCAAAGCGCATATATAAAGCACAACTGGTCAAGAACGTTTTAAAACTATTAACTACAAAGTAAAATAATATGTGATTTTTTATCTTCTTTCATAGATCTGGCGTGTAATGTGTACTAAAAATATTTTAATGTAGTATCTTTAGATGAATTAAGTGTCGGTAAGGGTGAATCTCGGATCTGAAAACCAAACAATGAGAAAAACTTAATTTGTAGTCTCTTTGTCTAGAATATATATGGCGAGTAATTTTACAATCTTACGCTTTGAAAGTTAGGAACGTTAATTCAGCTACATTCTGAAGTGCATGTGAAGTCGAAGAAGAAGTAGCAGCGAGTTTAAAATATAGATAGCAATATATCCAACGGGTTTAACATTTACATAAACATAGTACCTCATAATGTAGCTGAAATAAAAAGCCATATTTCTTGTGACCGTTTAGAAATAAAAAGTAAAATATATCTTCAACCTACCTATATATTCCAATATATGTTTCGGATGCTATAATATACTAAAAGGTTAGAGAGTGACAATAACTAGATTAACAAAGACATCTTTAGTAGATATTGTTAACAATCAATGTTAATTTTGGTCACTCTTCAAAGCCAAAGAGAATTGCTCATAAGAACAACACAAGAACACAAGTTTCTTAGACAAAATTTCTTCTTTTTCCACAATAGACGATGATTGATGCTTAAATACAAAAGAAATAAACTACCTACTAAGACGTGAAACGTGAGAAAGGAAACACATTCCCACTAATTAACTAAATTAACTAAACTCTTGGACACGTCATCTACTTCCTCAAGTTGTGTCTCATCAGATATATGGTCTCATTTTTCTATTTTAGATGTAAAAAGGAGAGTTCTGAATTTTCACTGTTCTAAAATTCTAAAAATATTAAGAATTGAATCAAAGAACTGAAAATAATGCATTTGGCAATACTTAACATAAAACATCATATAACATCATGTTATATAAAATAATTTAAAAAATAGTTAAACATAAACCCGCACGTAGTGCGGGTATTCACCTAGTCATATATGAAAGTTGGCCAACTCTCACCCTATTAATAAGACATCATGACTTTAAGAGAAAACACTTCCATTTACATCGAGCTCTAAAAACATGCGAGACCTTTTGTAATTTCACTTTGATATATAAAAGTCTACATTCGATTTCTAAAGTCTTGATCTTGTCTGATCCGTCGGAGAACTTAGCCCTCAATCTTCCCTTTTTAATCTAATCACAAATCTCTAGTTGTGGGATCTTGCATCCACACATACTCAAAATACAAAATCTTATTAACTTTTGCGTTATTCGTAAATGAATGACAAGTAACAAAAGACAAAACATTCCTAGAGATTTTGAAGGTGGCAAACTAATACGATAAACAAACAAGCTGAGCTACTAAACCTTGGTAATTGTGGGTTTAATGTATTTCTTTTGTTTTAGGCCGACTTCTTACAGTATTATTGCACAGAGTTAGAGATCATACTAAATCATAATGATGCATGTGCTCATTAGACTGAAAAGAAAAAGTTATTTATGCCATTTCAGAGTTTCTTTCATACTTCTCGTACAACACGAGTCAAAAGGGAAACAAAAAAAAAATACAAGCATAAAAGTTTCCAATGAGAATATGACACGTGGCAAATCCACGTAGACATCGCGAAACTTCGAAACACAAACGCGTAAAAGAGTCAAGGACGATATAAATCAATCTAGCTTAATCGCTTATTGTGGTAGTATTAATCAATTAAGTCTCTGGAAATTTGTTGTTGACGAAGAAGAACCCAGAATTTTACTTCAATGGCATACGTCGAAGGAGGTATGAGAATCTCTTTGATCTCTCTGTTTCTTTTCGATTTCTGGATTTCGTTTTCGTTTTCGCTTTCTCTTTTTTGGCATCAATTTGGTAAAATTCGATCTGATTGTTCGTTTTTCAATCCTCAAATTAATGTGTCAAGTTTTCAATCAAGCCTGCTATTGTTCTTTCCTTGAACATAGATTCTGGATTCATAACTATGGAGCGTTGATTGTTACAGAATTTGTGATTTTGATGTATGGAAGTTAGGTTTTATATCCCTGAATTTGGATTGATCATATGAATGTTTAAAGGGTTTTCGATTTTTGATTTGGGATTACGTGTTTCCATTATTAGAAAGTTTATAGGTTTATGGAAGATGGAAATTGGATTAGGTCTATAATCATTCAGTTATTATATGATTCTCAGAGAACTAATTCAGTTCTAAACTTAAACAAGTGTAAAATTTTGAGCAATTTATATTGGGAGAGGTTAGTGCGTAAGCGAGTTCATGTCAATAGTTTGTGAATCATAGAGGTTATGTTTCCTAGAGAGAATTTGATATGAGTGTTATCAGTGTAGGCAAGCAACAACGTTTTGGATAAATGCAATAAGAGCATTGGGAGATACATTGCTATATTCATGTCTTACATTCTTCTGCCATTGTAGAGATTAGTTTCTCGGAGTTTGGGAGTGGTTTTTGGGTTCTTATAGGGTATGTAGGAACTTCCATTAAAACACTTTCATGGGAGAGAAGAGAAAAATTCCTCATATATGTATATTTTTGGGATTTTAATTACTAGCTGGAGATGTATTATAAATTGTGGGAGAAGTTAGTAAATGTGCAGATTCTGACTGAGTTAATTGTTAACCTGACATTGTTTTTAGAAATTTAGTGTAAGTTAGATCATGTTGTGAATAATTGATGTACGGTCCCCTAGAGAGAATTTGATATGTGTGTTATGAGTGTGTGCAAGTAACTACTAACTACTTTTTGGATAAATGCGATAAGTGCTAAGGAGATATAATGCTATAATCATGTCTTACATTCTTCTGCCATTGTAGAGATTAGTTCTCGGAATTTGGGACGGTTTTTTTCGGGTCTTATAGGGTATGTAGGAGCTTCCTCAAATCTGTATATCTGTTTTTGGGGTTTTAATTGATCGATAGCGCAAATATTAAGTGTATTATGACATTGACAAACTTTGGAACATGTACCAGGTGTGGTTAAAGCGAAGCGGCCAATATGGAGACTAAGGACGATCAAAGATTTCTTCTTGTCCATCATTAATCTGATACAAGTCTTCTTTGTGACCATGTTCTCGGTAAGATTCTGCTTCCAATTCTTGAGTTATGTTCCATAAGCTGTCACAAGCTTTGACTGACCTGAGAGCAAAACATTGGGCAGATGGAGAAATCAGATGCATACAGGAAAGGCTCTAAGGCTAACAAGAAGTGGGGTGGCATGGGGGGTGGTGGCGGTGGCGGTGGTGGTGGTGGTGGTAGTGGTGGTGGACCTCCTCGTGGGGGCCTCGACAATGTGCGTGGCTTGAATGATATCCGTGGAGCTGACCACAGTAAGTAACCCGAGATGAGTTTAATATTTGATCCTTTTGATGATAGAAAGCACACAATGATCTTGTTAATGATTCCTAGTTTGATTTTGACTTGAATCTGAAGAATGGAAAAATTTGTTGGTGGTTTTTGCAGATTCTCTACCGGCATGTGGCTCGTGCTGTGGCTAAGCCTTGATTCGTGTGGAGCATCCAAGAATAAACGAAGGGATATATCATATATACATATTATTTAGTGTTGAAACGATGCTTTGTAATTTAAGGAAGCAAGGAACGAAGATTCTGGTGTATTTGTATTTGGGTCTAATCAAAGCTTTTTGTATTTAGACACTGAGAACGTTTGAAGTCTGAAATTCACCTCTAGTAGCTCGTAATTAAATATTTACAAGTGAAGAATTGTTGTCACTGTAAGGTAGATGTTTTGAAACCCACGGATAAGGCATACGTTGTTTGTATTAGCTTTGCAATGCCGCGCTGTGGCTTGGCTCATCGCACAATTTGATTACTTGGTATTTGTAAGGATCCAAAGTTAATGATGCCAGCAAAAGATTGATTTTCCAAAGCAGTAGACATTTTTAGACTCTTGCACTTTGCAAGAGTACACACAGTTCGCAATGAATATACATTGAATTCAACTACTCCTAAACCCGACATTTTTCAACTAAATCCTCAACGTTTGGTTATTGACCAAAAGTAACATATTGTTTGGTTGGATGATGTGATCAGAGAACATGATAAGGAACTAATGCAAACGCTTAACTTTTTCTTCCATCTCACGGAGTATGTGAATGACCCCGCACATCCCTTGCAGCTTGTTTTTTTCCTCTCAAAGCAGTAGCGTATGAAACCGTAACACCATGTTTTTCTTGAACCAAATGTATGAGGTTTTTGGGAGTTAGAGTGTCGAATACATCTCGATAATCCTCTAGCAAAAGAGATGCAACTAATTGTGGTGTGGCTATTCTTTTATCTCTTCTTCTAGTTGTAGTTACCGGAGAGCATGTATGCATCTTGTTGTAAGTTCTAACAGATAAACGATCCGAATTCTTAACCTTTGCAACTCGTAGATACCATTTACAACCACTACCACGACATCTTAACACGTATAGTCCAGGTGATGACTTGAATATAGCAACCTCAAAACAATTCTGAAGTTCAGCTTTCTCAACTAAATCCTGAACTTCCTGCTTACTCTCAAACTCTTGACCTAAAGTCAAACCAATACCATCTTCCCATTCAAGATTCACAACCTCATCTGCTTGTACATCATCAACAGACATCCCATAATTATCCATGTACGCAACTTCTTCACCATTTGCCAACAACTCATCATCCGCAATCTCCTCATTCCTTACATCAATTCCACTTCTTCCATCCTCTCGCTCCCAACTCTGGTTTTGATCGACACCTTCAATGAGTTCCACATGCAAAACATTTCTCCGCTGATTATTATCTCCTTCCATTAAATATCCTAAAACATCTTCATCATCCAAAATATATGTTTGCCTCTTAGGATCCTCTAGCAACGGAACGTAACTTAACTTCAACATCGTTGTCGCCGCTTCATCTACCCTAATCTTCTTGCATATCCTATCAACCAACACAGAATAAGTAAACTCCTCGAAAGATCCTTTCATCACTAAAGTATAAATTTGATCTTCTTTCGGATTCCATCGTACGTCATCTCCGTTCTTCGAATAACATCCTCCGTAATCAAAACGTATGATTGTGCAACGACTATCTTTCATTTTCATCTGACAAATAACAAAGAACAACATTAGTATATACAAGCAACAGCTATCTACCTAGGATTTAGAACAATTTAACATCTAGAATCCATAGATTATCAATGAATATATTCTTCGATTATTCAAGGATTCAGTTTATATACAAAAAGAAAATCTACAATTGAAATTGAAATTGAAATTGAAATCTCCAAATTGGAAACAGAACTCGAAGCCATTGCAAACACAATAATACCATAACAAAAGAATCAGAAAAAAACCCACCTGGAGATTGAAGCTTCGTGAAAGAGGAGCTCGTGGAGGAGGAGGAAGACGACGGCGAAATTTTCAGATCTGATTTTTTTTCTTTTTTTTACAATTATGGTTATTAATATATCAGCCACTGACACAGCGTGCCGTTTTTTCTTTTCCAAATAAACTACCTGCCGTTGTACTGTCTTCATTTCCCTTATTAAACAGCGTGCCGTTTTTGTTTTTCCAAATAAACTACTTACCGTTTTAAGGTCTACCGTATTAAACAGCGTGCCGTTTTTGTTTTTTTCCAAATAAACTACCTTCCGTTGTCTTCATCGTACTAAACAGCGTGCTGTTTTTGGTTTTTCTAAACAAACTACCTTCCGTTTAACGTTAAGACTATTTTTGCAATTGTAATGAATTGTTGAAATTCGTACTGGAAAATTGGCTATGGACTAGCTTATAGCAGCAGGATTACGTCATTGTGGGAAAATACAAGCTTTTAAGCGTGGAGAATCAATTCAAGCTCATATAATCAAACAAGGGATCTCTCAAAATGTGTTTCTTGCGAATAACGTGATCTCAATGTATGTTGATTTTAGGTTGTTGAGTGATGCACACAAAGTGTTCGATGAAATGACTGAGAGAAATATTGTCACTTGGACTACGATGGTTTCTGGGTATACTTGTGATGGAAAACCCAGTAAGGCTATTGAGTTATACAGAAGAATGTTGGAATCGGAAGAAGAAGCGGCTAACGAGTTTATGTATTCTGCGGTTTTGAAAGCTTGTGGGTTAGTGGGTGATCTTCAGTTGGGGAGTTTGGTTTATGAAAGGATTTGTAAAGAGAATTTGAAAGGTGATGTTGTTTTGATGAATAGTGTTGTAGATATGTATGTTAAGAATGGGAGACTTAGTGAAGCTAATAGCACTTTTAAGGAGATTTTACGGCCTAACTTAACTTCGTGGAACACTCTGATTTCTGGTTATTGTAAAGCAGGTATGGTTGAGGAGGCGGTAAGTTTGTTTCATCGAATTCCACAGCCAAATGTTGTGTCTTGGAACTGTTTGATCTCGGGATTTGTCGATAAGGGTAGTCCTCGTGCGTTGGAGTTTCTAGTTAGGATGCAGAGAGAAGGACTTGTGTTAGACGGTTTTGCTTTACCATGTGGCCTTAAAGCTTGCAGTTTTGGTGGCTTATTAACAATGGGTAAACAGCTGCATTGCTGTGTCGTAAAGTCGGGTCTAGAGTCTAGCCCGTTCGCACTCTCTGCTCTTATTGATATGTACTCGAACTGTGGCTCTCTAAGTGATGCAGCTGATATTTTTCATCTGGAAAAACCGGCCATCAATAGTAGTGTCGCTGTTTGGAATTCTATGCTCTCTGGATTTTTGATCAACGAGGAGAATGAAGCAGCATTAGGGCTGCTTTTGCAGATGTATCAGTCAGATTTGTGTTTTGATTCCTACACTCTAAGTGGTGCCTTAAAGATATGCATCAACTTAGTCAACTTAAGACTCGGGCTTCAGGTACATAGTTTAGTTGTAGTCAGTGGTTATGAGTTGGATTACATTGTAGGAAGCATTCTTGTTGATTTACACGCAAATGTTGGGAATATACAAGATGCACATAAACTGTTTCATAGGCTTCCAAATAAAGATATCATCGCTTTCTCTGGCTTGATAAGAGGCTGTGTGAAATCAGGGTTCAATTCTTTAGCATTTTATCTGTTCAGGGAATTAATCAAGTTGGGACTCGATGCCGACCAGTTTATCGTCTCAAGTATTCTCAAAGTCTGTTCAAGTTTAGCGTCTCTTGGATGTGGTAAGCAAATTCATGGGCTGTGTATAAAGAAAGGTTACGAATCAGAACCTGTCACAGCGACAGCACTAGTAGATATGTATGTAAAATGTGGTGAGATAGACAATGGTGTAGTGTTGTTTGATGGTATGTTGGAGAGAGATGTTGTCTCTTGGACAGGGATAATTGTTGGATTTGGACAAAACGGACGAGTCGAAGAAGCGTTTCAGTATTTCCACAAGATGATCAATTCTGGAGTAGAACCAAATGAGGTAACTTTTTTGGGGCTTCTTTCTGCTTGCCGACATTCTGGACTGCTTGAAGAAGCAAGATCAATCCTCGAAACGATGAAATGTGAATATGGTCTTGAACCGTATCTAGAGCATTATTATTGCGTAGTTGATCTTCTTGGTCAAGCTGCGCGGTTCCAAGAGGCAGAAGATTTGATAAACAAAATGCCTTTGGAGCCCGATAAAACAATATGGATGTCTCTGCTCACTGCTTGCGGAACTCACAAGAATGCGGGACTGATTACTGTAATTGCTGAGAAATTGCTCAAAGCTTTTCCGGAAGATCCATCGGTTTATACATCTCTTTCCAATGCTTATGGTACGTTGGGCATGTGGGATCAGTTAAGTGAAGTGAGAGAAGCCGCTAAGAAGTTAGGGGCAAAAGAATCTGGAATGAGCTGGATCGAGTTTGCCTGAAGCAAAATGTAAATAGTTGGAGGCTCTAATTTGGAGCAACTAGTAGCATCATCTAATGTACAAGCTTCATCTTCGTCTTTGCTGCTTATCTGGGCGAGTTTTATCCACAGAATCTGTAAAAGCACTGCAAAGACCTGAATATGCATTATCACCATTGGTAGAAGGGTATAAACTTCTTAGTAAAGGATGAGAGATTTGAAAGAAACCCAGAAAAGGTCAAGTATTAGAACTTCCTCAAGTATTTGATCTCAAGTCAGTTGTGTAATGATTGTTTGTCTGTTTATAAATTGTTAGAGTCAACTTAATTTAGCTATTTATATCTGTGAATGCGAAACCACTTCGCTTCTCTTCAGTATCAGCAAAGAGATATGGATAAAAGTTCAAACACTCTTAGGATTTACACCATCAATTTTCTAGACCTAGCAATTGATGACTTCCTAGGCCTTTACAGACTTCATTGTGGCGCCGACAATAGTTCAAAAGCTCGTGGCGTATGCATAATCTATTCCATTTGGATGGAGCGGCTGCAGTATATCCGATTCATCACTAGATTTTGACACCACTAGACGTTATTTTTAGGAGAATCAGCCGCCCCATCCGTTACGTGATCCTCTCTCAAAGATATGAAAAGCTTCTTCGACCTCATGTCTCTATGGCTGGCTCGAAGTCAAAGATTCTTGAAGGCTCTTAAACACATGTTTACTCCTTTTTAGTTGGCTAGGAAAAACTTCAGAAACATCTAATGCTAGTTAAACAAATTATGGTAATTATTTTAATAGGCTCTCATTTTATTGAAAAATATGAGAGTTACAAGATCATTTAATATCATACGGGTTGGCTGATTTTATAGCCATAAACTAGTTGCATTCTCAGCTTTCCCCCCCAACCTTTTCGCTCTAGCTAATTCCACCATTAACTTAGATAATTCTCACAATTTCAACATGTACTTTCGGATTCATCCTTAAAACTACGCCTCCAATTGAACCGGTCATTAAACCGGTTCTAACCACAAATCCGCGTTTACTGTACCGCGATTGCGATTTACCCGATTAAAAACCCATTACCCGTTAAGAAAACGACGTCGTTTTCATTCTTCTTCTTCTACAAAATCTTCGCCGGAGGTTTCACTTAACGAGCAATCCACGGCGGCGGAGTCGCCAAGATCGATCAATTATCCAAGTCGGATTTCGAATCAGATTTCGCCAATAAAAAGGATCGATTCACGTCAGGTTTTGAATCAGGCGCCGAAGGAACTATCGTCTGAATTGAAGCAAGAACGCATCGTTTTATTACAAGAAGTGGCTCCTGAATTGCCTCCGCAAGAAGTCCTCTCTTTGCTCGAGCGCTTTAATTGGGATGTGGAGAGAGCCGGGGACCATTCCTGTGACCAGCGATATTCGCAGCATCGTACTTCATATGTCGGAGATTGATCAGTCGTCTTTGCAGGGGTTTCAAGAGGGTCATATGCCGATGATTGGGGTTTCGAATTTGGAACGATTCTCACAAGATGAAACATCGACGGCTTTGGCTATGGATTTGATGGACCTTAGTGCTCCGCCTCTTCCATCGTTACATGCTTCTGTTGGCTATCAAATCGGTAACTTTTCTTCTTCTGGGTAATTTCCTTTTACTTTTCTTGATTTAGGGTTTAGTTGATTACTGAGAAAATGTTTTTGTACAGTTTGATGAACGTTGATGTGGATGAGATGGGAGATTTACACGATGTACCTATAATGTCTTCCTCTCAAGAGCAGGTAAGTAATCTTCTCTTTCTCTCTGTATTTCTGTGAAGAATGGGAATCTTAGTTGGCTTTGTTGTTCTCTGTTTTCTTAAGATTGTTTTTATAAACAAGGGAACTCTATGTTGATTGATGCACACAGCTTTAGGAATGAAGAACCCTAAACGCCCAAATCGATTTTGTAGAAGAAGAAGAATGAAAACGACGTCGTTTTTTGTTTGGGTTTTGATGAGTTTATCAAAATGAAAACGACGTCGTTTTCTTAACGGGTAATGGGTTTTTAGTCGGGTAAATCGCAATCGCGGTACAGTAAACGCGGATTTGTGGTTAGAACCGGTTTAATGACCGGTTCAATTGGAGGCGTAGTTTTAAGGATGAATCCGAAAGTACATGTTGAAATTGTGAGAATTATCTAAGTTAATGGTGGAATTAGCTGGAGCGAAAAGGTTGGGGGGGGGGGGGAAAGCTGAGAATGCAACTAGTTTATGGCTATAAAATCAGCCAACCCATATCATACGCTAAAACCTCTATAAATTAATAATGTTGGGACCGAGAAATCCTATTAATTTATACAGATATTAATTTATCAATAAATTAATAATTTATTAATTAATAGAGAGGTTTTACTAATTTTATAATTTCTTAAAAAAACTTCTATCTGAAAAGCAGTATTTTTTCTTCTTTATAATCAATATCTTTCTAAAACCAGTTACAAGTAGAAAAATAATTATTAAGTTTAGAAAACAACACAAACTTTTTTCGATGTAGTAAAAATATTAGAAATGACCTCAACCAAGAATTAATACAAATTTAAGAACATCAAACAATATTAGAATCATATTTCACTAAATTTTACATATATATATATATATATATATATATATATATTATAAGTTTATAAAATTATTAATTTATGATATTGATGGGACCCTATATGCACATAAAAGTTTTTAAAAAGTAATTGTTTTATTATTTTATCCATTTGTGTCATTTCTTACACTGATCCCAACTCGGAATTTAATTTTTTATTAATTTATGGAGGTTATTAATTTATTGAATATTAGTTTATAGAGGTTTCACTATATTTTACTTTTGAATGCATGTGTGGCTTATATTACATGAATTTGTTTTCAAATCGGAATTAGGTTTCGGAAGGACATATTAATTCAATGAAAAGGACCAAGTGTAATAGGACATTTTCATATCATAGAAAATAGCAATGTATGTCTATAGCTTTGATTGCTTTCAAAATTGGAAGGTGATTAAACATGAACTAATTGGGTTCACCAATCCTAAAAATTGTATAAAAATAGATAGTCAGAAAATAAAGCATTACAATTTTGGAAATTGGTAAGAACTGTAGTATGGTCAATACATTTTGTTTCTTGAAATCTACAAATAATGACAATCTTAATAATGCTTTCAAGGGTCGCTTATCATAAGTTTCCAATATATATATATATATATATATATATATATATATTGGAAACTTCTTTCGTGTATTATACTTTTTATTAGTTGCGTCTTGTTGAAATTTTGATAATACGGTATACTACATTCAATTTCGACGAATACGAAATAGTGCATTTGATTTCAGTTTAACATTATTGGTTATGTAATTACTATGTTTTGTTATTTAGTAGTCAGAATTGGGAACATATAGCACTAAGGTTTGTCATTGTTGTTGGAGGTTTGAACTACATTCGCCATGTATCATTTATCATTTATAAGTAATAATTATTGAATGATTATACTTGTGTTAATTTGCCTTCGAGTTGTGACATTTGATAGGGTATGACTGTATGAGAGCATTTTCGTTGGTGAGATACTCTAAACCAGTTATCGGTATATCATTTACTAGATCATGACCCGCACATACGTGCGGGGTTTCATATTTTAAATTTTATTTAACAAAATTTAATTCAATATAGATTATTTTGTTGTTTTATGATATATATTTTAGTGTATTAGATCTGGATCCACGTACGTGTAGAAATATTTTTATAGAAATTGTTATATAGATTTTATAAATATAAAATATTTTGTTGTATTAGTGAACTTCGTAATAATATAAATATTATAAAGTTAGAGTAATGAACAAAAAATTCAGTTGCGTTAATGCATAATTATATTTTAGTATCCATAATGCATAGTTGCAAAAGTTAAATGGTGTTACATTTTTATTTTCTTAACTAATCAAAATAGTTCTAACAGTTTGATTACATATGTTAAATAGGATATGAATTCGGTTTTAGTTTGGGTTATTTCATGTATATTAGCAAGGCGTAACTATTTTGGAACATGAAGCATATCCCGTCCGGTATTTGTCATAAATTCTTTGTCCCATAACCTGTCACTTACACGTAAAATAAAAATATTACGGTCCCATATCTGTCATAAATAGAGTATGTGTAACTGAAAACGTATGTACATGGTTATGTGTGTAAACAAATTTATTTTATATAGTGCTCATAACTCGAACTCATACCAGTTGGGTATTTAGTTTGATTTTTAATATATGTTACCCTTCCATTTCGTAATTTTATTTCTATTTTATTCCATTAAAATTATGTTCCAAATTCTTGTTTGCTTACCTTTAAATACCATACAATATTACAATATATACTGTGAGTTTTGCGGATTAATATGTATGCTGTTAAAGTTATAAATATATTTTAACAAATTTATTAATGTTTCTAGCTAAATTTTGCATATTTTTCTTTTCATTGTTTAATCATAATGAATTCGATTTTTTAGACTAAAATTAAAATATGAGATATATCTATAAAAGGGATATGCTATTGCTGCATAATTTATTTTGAATGCAAAATATATAATTAGTTCACATTATTTCGAAAACTGTGTGCAATATATTATAGATTGGTTTAAGGAAGATCCGGTTGAGAAAAAAAAAAATACAAAATATTTCGAAATTAATATGTACAATCTATTGTTTAGATATTTCCGAAACTTGCTCTAAATGAATGCCAATATCGTTTTTTTAGAAATTGTGAAATATAATTTTGTTTTATATTTCAAAATTTGTGGAAATATTATAACAAAACTGAGTCTTAAATATTTGTATTTATTTTTTTTACGAAAATTCAAATTCAATCTTAAAATCCTCCATTGATAAAATTTTTTAAACTATAGTGTTATTAATTTTGAATTTAAATGGTATTATTTTTTTTTATTTTTTTGATATAGAATAGTTTATTAGGATTGGTTTAGATAAAATTTTAGTTGGATATCAAATCTTAGTTTTTCAATTCTCATTGGTTAACAACTTTTTAGAAAAAAAATTTAAAATTTCGTCCATAATTACTAAGAGAGAGAAAGTTAGTTTAATTTTTTGAAAACTAATAATTACTTTAAAGAATTGTATTATTTTTTATTTAAATATATTATTTTGTGATTCCTATTGTATCTTTATTGAATTTATTTAAAAACTAAAACCAATGGCATTTTTGTAATACTTTACACTTTATAAGGTTATTTATGTTTGAGTGCTTCCCAATTAATAGTATAGATATAATATTAATAATTTTAGTTAAATATAATTTTGAGAACCTTAACCCATAAATTTTATCTCCATTATATCTCTTATCAATAAATATTATTATTTTAATATATTTTAGTTTGTTTCAATAATATTATTAAAAAACTTAATTACATTACATAAAAGAAAATTTGATTTTGTAAATTTATAAAATTAAATATCATGAAAGGCTCGTTAGTCCGATCTTCATGCTGTATACGAATGAAAAACTGATTGAGTAAATGGCTTTAAGGTTCACCAAGTTTTTCAGTCTCGTTCATATTTCCGGATTTGAGAATAGGTGAGTGAAGGCTCGTCAGCCCGGTGTTCATGACCGGTGTAATAAAGATCAGTAGATACATATTTGTTTTTCTTTGTTTCATAATATTTTGGACTATTGTGTGTTTAGGTATTTGACGATGTGTGACTTGATATTTCTCGACACTTACACGTTCAAATAGGTCCATTTCCAGCATATTGCCTAGAAATCTATAAAAGACTCAAAAAACACAAAAGAAGAAAACAATATTATAGTCAACCTCTTAACAAAAACAAATCACAAAAATAGTATAGGAAACACATCTGGTGAAACATATACTTTTCTTAAGTGCAAGCAAGGTGAATTAATTTTCTATTTTAATTTATCATTGTTTGTTATGTTAATATAATCTCTGTATTTTCTATCTTTGTAATAGGAAATATATCAGGTTGAATCGGCTTGATACTGGATATTAATATTGAGGTACGTATTGTGATACTTTCTGGAACCAAAGGTGAATTTTTCATGCGGCGAGTAATTATGAATTTATATTATCTTATGCTGTACCAGCTCATATAGGGGCCCAAGCTCGTATTCTAATAATTATGGAGCCTTTTTGAAAAATATTTTTTAAAACAATTAATAAATTAGATTACAACATAAAAATAAAATTAAAAAGGGCCCATAAATATTTTTTGTGTATTATTTTTGGTTTTAATAATTAATTTTAATAGAATTATTATACAAAAATGTTTTTAGAAAAAAGTACTATAAAAAAAATTCTAAGCGCCAAAATTATTTTTTGCCCTAGGGCCCATAAAAGTATTGAACCGGCCCTGATCTTATGCAGTGATGTTTTTATAAGTGATGTTTTTCTATGAGTGAAATATATATTTTTTATAGAATTTTTTTGAAAGGTCATGTATATTCATTATAAGTTTATAACCCTTTGGTTGGTAACTTTTCACTTAAGGACGGTCACCTCTACTTCACCATAATTTGTTTTTCTTATAACTATGTTCGTATTTTTTTTCATCATAACAATGTGTATAAATAATTGTATATTTTACTAACAATTGCTTCGGTCTAACATTGATATTTCTTTTAACTCTATTTATTTATTTCTCTTGATAGTTAACTACCAACTTTTTGTTGGTATTCATGAATTTTAGTTTTAGAATATTTTGAATTTTAGTTTTAGAATATTTTGAATTTGAGTTAAAAATTTACTCTAAAAGAGGATACAATGTCAACTCAGTTTTTTGATGTACTCGCAAGAAAGCAAAATAAGTATCACAGATTAAATCACCTACACTAGTTGAATTACTTTTTTTAAAAAATATATTTTATATCTGGTATCTTTTTGTGAGAATTGGGTGTAAAATAGGATTTTTAATCCAAATTAATTTTCAAACCCAAACAACATAAATAATTTGCCCATGATTCTTCTAAAAAAATCTCGACTTCGTCTCTTCAACCCCATAAGTCACATCTATCTCTCTCTTTCAATTCCATTCACATCTCTCTTTCTTCGTGTATTTTTTATGTTGATAGCTTCTTCGTTGTTGATTCTTCTTCTTCATTTGTTTTTTTTTCGTCAAAAGCATATTTATGTAAGATCTGAATCTAAAAAAATCCGGTGATAATCCGCGGTGGATCAACGACGGATGTAGACTGGAGGTTCAACAAGGGCAACTTGATTGTGGGGGTGTTGTGGCGAAACTTTAGTGACAATCGGCAGTGATTCAACAATGGATCTAAAGTGGTGGTTTAACGGCGGTAACCCGCTTATTATGGTGGGTTCTATATATCGATCTTTGGTTAAGATGTGGTAACATAGATATGTATTCTATAATTGGATGTCTATGTCACTAATTTGGTTGTAATATATGTTTGTATCTTGTATACATTTGTGTTTGTATGTATAAAAGTGTTAAACGCACTATATATATTTACAAGTATACATATGCTAATAACGCACTAAATAAATATATATATATATATATTTATGTATATATATATATATTTATGTATATATATATGTATATATATATCTATATTAATAGAGCTTTATATTTTTATTTACATGTATACAAATGTTAATAATATCTTATATATCGTGTAATACATGTATGTAGCATATACAAATGTGTTACATATAGACAATGTTAATAACAACGGTTCAAATTTGAGAAACACGAAATAAATAGTTGCTTGAATTTAACACACGTTAACTCGCTTGCACTAAAGACACAAAATTCAATGTATTTTGTGTAAGTCAACACAACAACTCAGGCGCAACATACATTTTTCGTAATATTATCGAAGTCCAAGTGCCATTGATAAACATTTATTTGGGCTTCTATCAATATAAAAAATGTTTGTCTCTTCTTAATTATTTGTTTCAATTCTACCTCTGCGCCAATCCTCTCTATCTTTTTTTGTGTAACATATCTATAAGCTTTTTTTTGGTGAACATCGTCGCGTCTACTCATTATGATTTTCCTTTTTTTTTACAAAATATCAAGTCTCTTGACCATTATTTTTTATTAATTATGTTTGCATTTTTCTATCACACCTCTTTATTTAAGTGGTTGTGTATTTTACTAACAGTTGTGTATATCTAACATATATGTGTTCAGTGATGAGGTTTTTATTATTTTTCATGAATTTTAGGCTGAGAATGATTTCAAATAATTTGAATTTAAATTACCAATGTTATCCTATACATTCAAGCCTATTTCTTAACATATAAATTCTTATAATTCTTGATTTAGCAAATATATTTTTTGAATTCTCATAAATTTTGAACTTTTAACAAATTTTAAATATGAAATTCTCATAAGAATATCAAGTCTTACTGAATCTCATCTCGGAAACACCATCGGCTTTCGTCCAAGGAAGATTAATTTCATATAACATTCTGATTGCTCATGAGATGTTTCATGGGTTACAGACGAAATCGTCATTTAAAAGAAAATTTATGGCTATTAAAATGGACATGAGTAAAGCTTATGATCGAGTAGAATGACTTTTTATTGAACAGTTACTTATAAAAATAGGTATTTGTGAGAAATGGGTTTCATGGATGATGTGGTATGTCACATCAGTTAATTATAAGGTTCTAATTAATGGATAACCCATAGGTTTGATAATCCCCAATAGGGGTCAAAGACAGGGGGATCCTTTATCACCCTTTCTATTTATTTTATGCACGAAACTATTAATCGCCAATATTCGGAAATCAGAACATGATAAGGTACTTATGGGAATGATAGTGGCACAAGCCTATCGATCTCTCATCTTTTGTATGTGGATGACAGCTAATTTTTTGGTAAAGCGAGTAACGAGTAATGTGGCGTTGTATTGGAAATTTTAAAGAACTAAGAAGCGGCATCTAGTCCACGAATTAATTTTCCAAAATCACCAATGAAATAAAGTAGAAGAATCTATGAAAGATGAACTTGTGGCAATTTTGAGAATCGCAAATAAAGGTGGCATGGGTTCCTATCTGGGTCTACTGGAAAGTTTAGGGGGCTTTAAGACAAAGATTTCTTCTTTGTTAGAGAGCATTTAAATGACATAGTTAATGGATTGTCAAAACTATTATCTAAAGGTGGAAAAAGGATGACGATTAAATCGGTAGCTGCTGCGCTACCTACTTATGTGATGTCTTGTTTTAGACTACCAAAGTCGGTCACATCAAAACTTTCCAGCGCATTAGCGAAATTTTGGTGGAGTTCAAATGGACAATCAAAGGGTATGCACTGGATGACATGGCATAATGTCGGAAATAGGAATAGGTTTCTGGAATGTAGAAGACTTTAATACCGCGTTAATAGCAAAACAAGTATGGCGTTTAATTACGGTCCCAGATTCATTATTTGCTAAGGTCTCTAAAGGAAGATATTTTCGTAAATTAGATCTCATTGATCCAATTAGACCATACATGCCCTCCTATTGATGGAGGAGTATTTTATCTGCTGGACATCTGGTTAACAAAGGGCTTATTAAAAAAGCTGCTTCTGGAGTGTCAATTTCAGTATGGAATGACCTCTGCATTCCAGCTCAACCTTCGAAGAAGTCTCACATGTCTACACACAAAAGTGGAAGCCCTCATTTTGGCACTAAGATGTATGATCGGGCAAAACAAGTGAGAAGTAGCCTTCTTCACAGACTGCTCCGCCCTGGTGAAGATGGTGTCTTCTCCGACATAGTGGTAAGCTTACTCTATATACCTGGAGCCGATTCAGAGAGGCAAAGATGAGTTTGATTATTTTTCTCTATCGTTGGTTTTTTGAAGTGCAAATGTAAAAGCAGATAACTTGACACGAAATATTCGTACCCAACCGCAAATTATCACATATGTAAACAATATCCCACCACATTGGCTTTTATGAGTCAATCAAATAAAGTAGTTGACAAAAAAAACCAAAATTCTAACTTATTCCCGAGATCTTGACAATTCCAGCTTAAAACTTTCATTTAAGTATTTAACAACCAAAACCAAAAGTCTTAAAAAAAAATTCTGATTTTTAGAAAAGGATATAAACCTTTTTTTTTTAATTTAACAGTTCCAGAATATTTTTGAATTTAACTCAAAAACGGAAAATGAACTAAATTCCTTTTAATCCATAAATGTGATTTCCAAAAAAAATGCATTAATTTTTAGTTACTCCCTCCGTTTCACAAAGAGTGTCGTTTTAAAGTTTTATTTTTGTTTCACAAAGACTGTCGTTTTGTATTTTCAATGCAAAATTTTGAATAAAAATCAAATTTTAACCTTATTTCTTTAATGTATTAATAAGAGAGATAATTTTGTTTAGTGTATTGATAAGGGGTATAATAGAAATTTTAAAAGTTTTCTTAATATATGTGAAAAAGTGTAGAATGACACTTTTTGTGAAACAAATGGAGTATTATATTTGGAAGATTTTGCTAAGATTTAAATTTATGATTCTTCTATCATCTTTGCTTGATATCATTTTCAAATTATTTTCAATCATCATATAGATACATATCTTATTATATAAAGTATAGTTTCTAAAGTTAGTAAGTCATAGGATCGTGCCACATGTCAAATTAATCGATCTCCGATTTTGACACATGTAAATAAAAAAATTTCTTTTATTTATTTAAAAGAAAAAATTTATGAAGAAAGTATACGTATATATCCAGTGTTCTAAAAAGCGGTCTAGGCGGTCGCCTAGGCCCCGACTAGGCGTTAGGCTCTTATGCGACGCCTAGATAACCGTCTAGACCGCCTAAAATTACATAGATCTTGTTTAATGTATTTTTTCAATTTCAATTAGATTTTTATTCATATATATATAGTTATAAATATTCATATATTATTTGATATAAATATAAATAAATATTTTATCTAGTTTTTGTTTAGAATTTCATGATTTTTAGTTTTGTATAGATATTTTATATAACTTTTATATATAATATCATATTTATAATGTTTTATGTTATAAACGTTTAAACCGCCTAAAAAATCGCCTAGGCTCCGATTAGGCGTTCTAGGCGCTAGGCACTGGGTCACCGCCCGCTTAGCGCCTAGCGCTTTCTTGAACACTGTATATATCTTATATAAAAATACCTAAAAATCTAAAGTAGATAATTATATGGAAATTATATGTATCTTATTAAATAAAAATAGAAATATAAGAAAAACAATTATAAGGAAATTATACGTATATCTTATTATATAATGTTTGGTTTTCAAAATTAGTAATTCACATCATTGTAACACGTGGCAAGTTTATTGATCTCAGATTTTGACACGTATAGAACAAAAAATTTATTTTAACAATCTTAAAAGATAATTTTAAGAAATTATAAACTTAAGCAATCTTAAAAATGTAATATTTAATTATAAGAAAACTATACATAAATTTTCTATAAGAAAAATAAAAAAATATAGAATGATAATTATAAGAAAGCTATAAGTATCTTATTATAAAATAGAAATTATAAAATTATTACTAATTCTAAAAAAAAAGGATAAAGAAATTTTATAATTAATTAATATCCTAAAAGAAAAAAGATTGTAAATACTCACCTCTATATAAACAAATAGAATGTTAATATTTTTTTACCAAACAAAATAAATTCTTCAAAAACACCACTATTCATTCAAATTCGTTCTATTGGTAAAGCTTTTTTTTTTTTTTTTTAAATTATATTATTTAGAACGTCATACATTCAATTTTAATATGAATCCTAAAAGTAAAAAGTATTAGTATTATTTTTTAAAAAATGAGATTTTGATACATTTAAAAATGAAAATTATATAAATAGAAAGAAAGTTACAATATATTACAAATTCTAAGAGTTAAATAATTACTATTACTTTTTTACTAAAAGGAATAGGAAATAGAGAAATAAATAAAAAATTATGCAATATATAACAAATCCTAAAAGTAAAAGAACCTTTTTAAAACGTATATAAAAATGAAGATAATATAGCAAATTACTAATCTTAAAGTATATTTTTGAGTCAACAATTTTAGTAGTTAAAGAAACTATGCAAAAGTGAAAGTAAAGAGACGTATATTTTGGCTTAATGTGTTCTTATGAACATTTTGTAGGTAGTCGCAAAGAGCATACTTTAACATTTAAAACAAATATCTGGATGTAAAAACACTTTTTACAGGTAAAATAAATAGTAAGTTTGGTAATAGATGTAAATAAGATGAGGGTATAACCAGTGGTTTGCATCTAGAATATTTTCTAAAAAAGTTGTTGAATAATTTTAGGCGAGATGATAAAACTACGGTTTTTGAGATTTGACAATATTAATAATGATAAAAATTTGGAAAAAGTTTTAGTGATTGATAATTTAATTTTACAGAACTATTGTAATAAACATTACAATAAATTTAAAATAAACAAATGCAAATGGTTTATTAAGACAAAAGAACGAATATATAAATAACTTTAATTAATTTATATAGTTTATAAGTAATTTCTACTTACAACTAAAATTTTAATCTAATTTATTTTGTTAAATTCGATTTTAATTAAAAATATTTAAACCCGTCCATCGGACGAGTCCTAATCTAGTAATTAATAAAGATGTAGATTTATTTTTGTATATGTTGCGATTTGAATTTTTGACATTGGAAATATATTACTCAATCTATGAAGAAAAACACAGTGTGTTCAAAGTCACACATTGGTTAAAACGTTAGGGCAATGGTTGAGAGTCTATTATAAAAAAGATCAAAATGATTCCAGATCCGAATGAACATAAAGCATGACTTATCAAGCGTCCAAATATACAAAATAATATGACTTTTTTCCGTCAAAGTAATTTATATTAATTGAAAAGATCATTGTACAATTAATTAACAATCCAAGAAAGAGGATTAGTACTATCAGAATAAAACTGTATCTTATACTATCAAATTGATCTAAATTATGAGCTACTTGATTACAACTGCGGTTGATACAATCGAAACGTATTCCCTGAATTTTTATTGTCCAGAACTTGATGTCAAGTAGGAGACCTGCAATAGATACATCTGATAGTCTATTATTGATATTGTTAATCAAAATTTCGCAATCTCCTTCGAAGTAAGCGTGCGTGAAACCCCGACTCCAAGTTTGTTGCATTGATGAGAGTAGCGCTTTTGCTTCTGCTTCTAATGGTGATCTAGTAGTATATAAATCAAATGATCTCCAAGCTTTCGTGGTTCCAGTGTGATCTCGGATAAGCCATCCGCCATGAGTTTGGTTTGTTTGCATATCGAATTTTGCATCAAAATTACATTTGATGTATGAAATAGGAGGACGTGACCATGCCAACGTTGGGTTCTGTGGAGTAGTCTCTCTTGAAGGACTTCATATTTGATTTTGTGTTGCCTCAATCCATTCCCGTACGTCAGCCTTTGCTTATAGCACGATTCTCGTAGAGCTACTTCTTAATTTGTTGAATATTAGGTTATTTCTTGCTTTCCAAATGTGCCAAACTAACCAAATGGGCAGAAGCTTTTGTTCTCTATTGATATTTGGAGTTTGTTGAAGATTTAAAATACTTAATATGTTGTCTTCAACATTTTCCGATAGAGTTTATAGGGGAAGGGCTGGAATATTTGAAAGTCTCCAAATCATGGTAGCGAAAGGACACATTAATAAGCAGTGGTTAATAGTTTCCTCCGACATACAACAACGTTGACATGTAGGATCTAAGTTCATACTCCTGGTATCTAACCTGATTGTTGTACCCAAAGCTCTTGATAAAACTCTCCATAGGAAATGTTTTATTTTTGGTATAGTTGGTAATTTCCATATGATGGTTTTCAAGACAATCGATCCATGAGGAATTGTGAGTTGAAAACCTTGTTGAGTTGGGTCATGTGTGGATAACCAATATCCCGATTTGACAGTATACTCTCCAGATTTATTGTAATGCCAAATAAGTCTATCCGGAGTAATCTATACAGGAAGATGTATCTTTGATAAGAAAGCACGATCTGCTTGATCAATATGTTGAAGCATTCTTGCATTACAAAATCGATAGTTTCCTGAAGCAGAAATGTAATCATGTAGTGACGTAGCTGGGTGGGCAGAAACTAAGTTTGAAAGACGTGGTGGATGTGTAGGAACAATGTTGTCGTTCACAATATTTATTGATTTACCATCTCCCACTAGAAAACGTGTTCCACTTTTAATGATTTTTAGTCTTGTTAAAATCGAAGACCATCCATAAGATTGTTTACTTCTTGGTTTCGCCTCCATCATTGATACATCTTTAAAATAACGAGCTTTCATGATTCGAGCAAAAAGCGTGTCCGGATTTTGAATAATTTGCCAAGCTTGTTTTGCAAGCAAAGCATCATTGAATTTGTCAAGGTTACGAAAACCCAAACCTCCCTCTTTCTTCGAATGTTGTAATCTTTCACAAGCTATCCAAGAAATCCCTTTATTTTGTGAGCTCTTCTCCCACCAAAATCTCATTAGATGTGATTCAATTTCCGAAACCACGCCTAGTGGTATTTTAAAACACGACATCGCGTAGACCGGCATGGCTAACACCACAGACTTGATCATAATCTCTTTTCCTGTAGGAGAAAGAAATTTTGCACTCCAACTAGCAGTTCTTTTTTTTCACTCGCTCGATTATGTACTCAAACATTTCTTTTTTTTTTACACCCAAATTGCTCCGGGAGACCTAGGTACTTACCTCCTCCTACATGGTTTGGAATAGCGAGTATGCTTTTCAGGGAATCTTGCTTATATCCATAAACTCTCGACCCAAAGATGATCATAGATTTCGAAGTGTTGATTTTTTTACCGGAGTAGTAGTTATAGACTTCAAATGCCTCCTTCAAAGCAATGCAGTTCCTCTTGTTTGCTAAGGAAAAAAATAAAGAGTCGTCGGCAAACTGGAGATGTGTGATAGCAGGCACACCATTTCCAATATGAACACCCTTTAGTTCACCGGAAGTAGTCTTTGATCTTATTAAGTGGCTCAAAATATTCGCATATAATATAAAGAGATATTGTGAGAGGGGGTCGCCTTGACGAATTTCACGTTCTGGGTGATTGAGCCAAACGAAGAACCATTATTGAGTACCGAATAATGGACTGTACGAATAGTGGCCATAATCTAACTAATCCATTTTTCAGAAAAACCAAACAGCCGCGCATTGTAGTTTCTAAGAAGTTCCACTCGACACAGCCTTATGCTTTGCTAACGTCCGTCTTCACTGTCAAATAAGATTGCGAGACTCGTTTTCTGACTTTTAATGAGTGCATATATAATCCTGTGGGAGATCATAACATTATCTGTTATTAATCTTCTAGGAATGAAAGCCGCTTGTGAATCAGAGACAATTGTGTTTAAATGCCTCTTTAACCGCATCACCAAACATTTAGAAATGATTTTATAAAGAACATTGCATAGTGCAATTGGTCTATAATCCGAAAGGGTTATAAAATTAGTAATTTTTGGAAGCATAAAATGTTAGTGTGGTTAATGTCAGATTTCATAAAAGATGTCTCAAAAAAAAGATTTGACTTCCCGAATCACGTCTTCACCAACCACATCCCAGCATTGTTTATATAAACATGCCGCTACACCATCAGGTCCTGGGGCTTTATCATCACCAATTAGACAGACAGTGTAGTGACCCTCACTAAGGGATAAGCGACCGTGCAAGATTCATCGACGGAACCTCAAAGAAGAACTCATAAAGAATAAGAAATTTACTAAGGAAGGGAAACAAAAAGATTGGGTCGAGCAAAAGTCAGATTCGGACGGGAAAAGATTGAACCCGGACGTATCCGGACGTACCCGGACGTACCCGGACGTATCCGTATGTAGCCGGACGTACCGAACGTATCCGGACGTATCCGTATGTAGCCGGACATACCGGACGTACCCGGACGTATCCGTACGTACGCGGACGTATCCAAACGTACGGATGGCCGAGGAAATCAGAAGTGCCGAGTCAACTTTGTAAAATCATCGATGTCGATGCAATTTTCTGCGATGCAAAGTCTTAAAATACATCAAGAAGGAGTTATGTTCGAGAAAGCCTGTCGTCACGTGTCACCGTCACGTCGTCCGTACCATCTGTCCGCGCATGACCGCGGCAGCTGTCCGGACAGATGTTCGTGTACGGCCATGCATGGGCATCGACCTTGGCCTATAAATAGACGGTTTCCTCCGCCCTTTGGAGAGAAAGAAACTTAAAAACGCAAGAGAAAATCGTTGGTGATCGAGAGAATTACTTGTGATTGGAAAAATCGTCGCCAGTGATCGAGAAACACAGTCCGTGATCGAGGGAATCCGTGTCTACGACCGTGAAACTCCACCAATTGCCAAATTCTTCGTGAGTTGTGGTAGAATTGTGTGAAATATGCATGAATCTCTAGAGTTAGACTTTAGATATGATGAATGCATGCATGATCATGATTGATGATTGAACTGATGCTAAGTTTACATGATGAACTGAACGAATCTAAGTTTACTTGATGAATTGACTTTACCCTCTTGTGTGATTACATGCTGTACTTGTGCTGAACTACTAAGTGATCGTGATTGACTCTTAGAAATGTTCTGTACTTGTTTAGAGCAT
The DNA here is from genome assembly GCA_019202795.1 of Arabidopsis thaliana x Arabidopsis arenosa. Lineage (NCBI taxonomy): Eukaryota > Viridiplantae > Streptophyta > Magnoliopsida > Brassicales > Brassicaceae > Arabidopsis > Arabidopsis thaliana x Arabidopsis arenosa. Next base: position 14,105,873 of record CM032923.1, on the reverse strand, counting down.
AGATGCATGATGTTATTAATGTCTATCTATGTGGTATTCAGGTTTATCCGATACCTTAAGCATACTTAGACTATAATACTTCTGTTCCTCATCGGCGGTATGTCATGTAATTCTTGACCCTCAGCTGGTCACTTATACCAAAATGACATATGACCCGGGACCTAGGCCGGGTAATGCATGACGATGCATAAGTGACGATATCTCCTGCTGGTACCCTTTGTGGGTTCATCTTGAGAAGAAGTGGTGTACGAGGAACAGAGTATTGGGCCCATAGGTTCAAGTGTCTAGACTCTCGGGTTCATGAATCATCGTTATACTACATGTTTACTTGATGATAATGATGCTTGCTGCGTGTTCCGTGAATCTCTAATATGTTTGTTTACTTGATGAAATAAGTTGGATTTGTAGAGAGTTACCTTATGCGTGTTAGAGTACTACCCAGCTCACTGAGTAATCTTAGATTACTCATGACTCTACTTGTTTTGCAGACAACCGTAGCGGGAAAACCTTTAAGGGAAGACGAACACTAGGAAATTGCCGGAAATAGGGTATTTATGTTGCTTCTGCAAAGCTACTTGTTATTATGTAAATTTTAACAAGGATCCGAATAAAATACGCATTTGGTAACCTTTTGCAAGTATAAGCTATATACGCTAAGTACGAAAGTTTTTATCGGAACAATCCGAGTGAATGATGATATAAGCCCTAGTCCGGGGCGTTCAACACTAGGATATCACAAGGGTTGGCAAGCCTAAGTGATGTTCATAGTGGGAAGAGGATCGATAATGGATTGGTTAAGGAACTGGTTTGTCCGCAACCTCTACTAAACTGTTATTGATCATCTTCATCGTAGCGCTCTCCGGGTCGCCCATGGCTTGTCCGATCATAGAGCGGTCCGGGGGCGTTACAAAAGGTGGTATCAGAGCATGGTTAACCGATGCTCATGGGCACTCGTGTTTTTAATGTTTTATCAAGTAAATTTTGAGTCGCAGAAAGCAATCTTAGATTCCGGTGTGCTCGTCTAATAATATGACTAAGTGAGGAATAGGTTACCTTTTATTTGGTGCAGATGTCTTCGAAAAGATCAAGTGGAGCAAGTAACTCTGTTGATCCGTTGTTCAGTCACGATGAGCCCAACCTCGAAAACTTTTTCCCTCCAAGCAGTGCAGAAGATGGGAGTTGTTCTGTTGCGTTCAATAACCAAATAAATGAAGAAGCGTGTGAATCTACCGATACGGATACTACCGATATGGATACTTCGATTGAATCTGACCCGTCTGAATGTTCCGAGGAAGCTGAGGGTGTGATCATTAATCAAGACAGCCAGTCAGTGGAGATTCAATGTGATGAAGAGTGCCATGTTCAGTGGATGATCGATGAAGAAGGTCAGATGTATGCGGTACCTTTGGGAGAATATAATGAGGATCAAGTTGAAGATAGTTTGAACAACATGCTATCACAGTTTTACGTGGAAACATCTAATGGAGATGAAGACCTGGGTATTCCGGAGATGGAAACTATCGGAGAATATGGTTTAGGATTGAGTGCATCGATGACGGTGTTATTTGAAGTGCCGATAACTGAAGTAGATGGTGCGTTGGAAGCTAAGAATCAGTATGAAGCAGAGATGGGTATAAATGAAGAAATGGGTGACGATGAGGCAGCCGAAAACGAAGCCATAATGCTGGAACTTGAGTTAGAGCATGCGATCGATCAACTGATCGCGGAATGTGCACAAGACTCACCTGCGGAGCCTGAACCGATCGGAGAAGGAAGCGATTCGTCTTCTGACTCGTTTGAGTCCTTGACGCCGGAACCTGCTGATCCAAATCCAAGCTTATCACCATGTACGGTGCAGCCGGAAAACATCTTGTGGGAGCTATCTTTACCACATGATGAAGCTATTCCCGAAGTGATGGTGAATGTAATGAAAAATAAGTGGTGGTACAACAAGAGCCTCAAGAAGAGATGGTTTGTTCAAGTGAAGTAGAACTATGTCCGGAGTTGGAAGTACTTAAGGGAAACGAGTTAAGTATTGAAGAGAGGCAAGGTAGATGGGATCCGATGATGCTGGAGCAAGAGCTGAATCACGATTCCTTGATGAATCGACTGAAGATCGATGAGGGAAAACTAAAAGATCAAGTGGCTGATAATATGGAAGTGGATGGAAAGTCTAAGGGAAAGAGGGTGGCGGAACTTGAAGGTGAACAAGGAAGGATTAAAGATCGGAGAATTATTGTTGCGGAGCCGCATCCTCTTGGAATTGGATACGGAGTTATGTCAAAGGTTAAACCACGAATCCGAGCTACAGCAAGGAAGTCAGTTGGCGGAAGAAGGACTTCTCTGGTAAAGACTTCACCTCCATGCGGAGTATGTAGCCGTACGGATCATCATTCTGATGCGTGCCCTGTCGCACAACCTGTTCAGCCGTATATGGTTGAATACGTTAAGTGTTATTACTGTGGTGGAGTGGGACACGTCTCAATGTACTGTCCGTATACTGCTTCAAACGTTGGCGAGGGATCTTCGAGAGGGGCTGGGCCGTCGGCGACTGTGGCAACAGAGGAGAAGTGCTTGAATGAAGGGATGTCGTCGTTCTTGTGGGTAAAGTGTGAGTGTCCCGAGTGTAAGGAAACCTAAACCGATGGTCTGTTATGATCATCTAGGAAGAAGAATAGTTTAAGTTTTGTTTAGTTAAGTATTAAATCGGCTAAGTGTTAGCAATTTTGGTGTAAATATGCTACGGCTAAAGAAATGTGAAATAGTGCTTGTATGTTCTAGGGCTGAACATAGTGATCTTGTAATATAAAGTGTAAAGTGTAACTTTTTGGTAATGAATGCATGATAAGTATTAGAACTTGCTTGTTGTGATGATGTTAAGTGTTAGAATTGCTTGTTTGTTGCGTGAACGGCTATTATACAACGTGAATCATCACTTGTATAAAAACCGAATGTTTGTGTTTAATGATTGAAAACCCACCGGAGGATCGTCTAACAACAACAAGCCAAGCGAACCACGGAGATCCGACTGTACTTAAGGGAAGATAAGAACTCGAGCAACGACAGAGTTAGCAACAGATTTGCTAAGTTAATGCTCATAGGAAAACCGGCAAAAACAAGATAGGAAAAGAGATGGGTGACATGAGGAAAGCTGTGGGGAAAATCGGCGATTACGTTAGAGGATTAATTAAGTTACACGGTGACGGAGTATCTACTAGAGGATACAAGTGACGGAATGATCAGAAGCTAAGTCTACACGCTGGAAGATGAAAGCAAAACGAAAGGAGACAAGGAGAATTCACGAAGGAAGTATCAAAGACAAGATAATGGAGAAGGACTTGAGAGTTTTACGGAGAATAAACTTCAGAAGAAACTAAGGAAGGAAGGAGATACTTAGGAGTTAGAATTCGTGGACGAATTCTTTTAAGGGGGGAAGAATGTAGTGACCCTCACTAAGGGATAAGCGACCGTGCAAGATTCATCGACGGAAGCTCAAAGAAGAACTCAGAAAGAATAAGAAATTTACTAAGGAAGGGAAACAAAAAGATTGGGTCGAGCAAAAGTCAGATTCGGACGGGAAAAGATTGAACCCGGACGTACCCGGACGTTTCCGTATGTAGCCGGACGTACCGGACGTATCCGAACGTATCCGTACGTAGCCGGACGTACCGGACGTACCGGACGTACCCGGACGTATCCGTACGTACGCGGACGTATCCAAACGTACGGATGGCCGAGAAAATCAGAAGTCCCGAGTCAACTTTGTAAAATCATCGATGTCGATGTAATTTTCTGCGATGCAAAGTCTTAAAATACATCAAGAAAGAGTTATGTTCGAGAAAGCCTCGAGGAAAAATCGATCCATACGACGGACTCGTCGATCCAAACGTATCCAAACGCACCGCAAGGCATCTATCGGACGATCGGGTGATTCCGTACCAAATTTGTCGTGCGTATCTGAGTCTTTGCCGAACGAAATTGAATATTATGAAGATTGGGAGAAGGTGGTACGAGGAATTATGAACGTGGGTAAGCTTTGGTCGAGAGCCTTATCGATCGGATACGTCCGATCGTACCGCGGTACGTACGTGATCGACCGTTGACCGACCTTTGACCGCGTATGACGGCCGAGTCCGGGTTGCTTGCGGCTCAAGCAACCAAGCTTGGAGCCAAAGTTTAGCCAACTGGTAGCCGTAGTCTGCACTGGCCACCTGTCGCCACCTGTCGTCACGTGTCACCGTCACGTCGTCCGTACCATCTGTCCGCGCATGACCGCGGCAGCTGTCCGGACAGATGTTCGTGTACGGCCATGCATGGGCATCGACCTTGGCCTATAAATAGACGGTTTCCTCCGCCCTTTGGAGAGAAAGAAACTTAAAAACGCAAGAGAAAATCGTTGGTGATCGAGAGAATTACTTGTGATCGGAAAAATTGTCGCCAGTGATCGAGAAACACAGTCCGTGATCGAGGGAATCCGTGTCTGCGACCGTGAAACTCCACCAATTGCCAAATTCTTCGTGAGTTGTGGTAGAATTGTGTGAAATATGCATGAATCTCTAGAGTTAGACTTTAGATATGATGAATGCATGCATGATCATGATTGATGATTGAACTGATGCTAAGTTTACATGATGAACTGAACGAATCTAAGTTTACTTGATGAATTGACTTTACCCTCTTGTGTGATTACATGCTGTACTTGTGCTGAACTACTAAGTGATCGTGATTGACTCTTATAAATGTTCTGTACTTGTTTAGAGCATAGATGCATGATGTTATTAATGTCTATCTATGTGGTATTCAGGTTTATCCGATACCTTAAGCATACTTAGACTATAATACTTCTGTTCCTCATCGGCGGCATGTCATGTAAGTCTTGACCCTCAGCTGGTCACTTATACCAAAATGACATATGACCCGGGACCTAGGCCGGGTAATGCATGACGATGCATAAGTGACGATATCACCTGCTGGTACCCTTTGTGGGTTCATCTTGAGAAGAAGTGGTGTACGAGGAACAGAGTATTGGGCCCATAGGTTCAAGTGTCTAGACTCTCGGATGCATGAATCGTCGTTATACTACATGTTTACTTGATGATAATGATGCTTGCTGCGTGTTTCGTGAATCTCTGATATGTTTGTTTACTTGATGAAATAAGTTGGATTTGTAGAGAGTTACCTTATGCGTGTTAGAGTAATGCCCAGCTCACTGAGTAATCTTAGATTACTCATGACTCTACTTGTTTTGCAGGCAACCGTAGCGGGAAAACCTTTAAGGGAAGACGAACACTAGGAAATTGCCGGAAATAGGGTATTTATGTTGCTTCTGCAAAGCTACTTGTTATTATGTAAATTTTAACAAGGATCCGAATAAAATACGCATTTGGTAACCTTTTGCAAGTATAAGCTATATACGCTAAGTACGAAAGTTTTTATCGGAACAATCCGAGTGAATGATGATATAAGCCCTAGTCCGGGGCGTTCAACACTAGGATATCACAAGGGTTGGCAAGCCTAAGTGATGTTCATAGTGGGAAGAGGATCGATAATGGATTGGTTAAGGAACTGGTTTGTCCGCAACCTCTACTAAACTGTTATTGATCATCTTCATCGTCGCGCTCTCCGGGTCGCCCGTGGCTTGTCCGGTCATAGAGCGGTCCGGGGGCATTACAGACAGCATCATAGATTTACTTGCTTGTAAAGTCTTGAGTTAAGTCCTTGTTGATAGCATGAGTTACCGTAGGGATAAAGTCAGCAAAATCAATGGTAGAGATAGGGTGACCAGATATTATGTATACATTGGTGAAAAACTATTCCGCATGAGCTCCAATATCCTTATTTCCCCTATAAATTGTATCATTCTCATCTTTGATAGAAAGTATACAGTTTTGGAAAAATCTTGATTTTGTGCTAGCTTACAAAATAATATGACTTATTCGGTTTAATATGGTTCTTTATTTGAACCAATAATTTTACCGAATATACAAAATATTTTAAATTTCAATTTTAAATATTTAAACTTTTACAAGGTTTCAAATATTATAAATCATTAAACTTTATAAGTTGAAAATAGTAATGAGTTTTCAATTTTATACAAAGTTTAAAATATTATTAATAGTTAGAATTGGCATTAGTCTTATGTAGTATGAGTTATATAGAATTGTTAATCTCTTTGACACCAATAAATATGTAATTCTAATACTAAATTACTAAATTAAACATGTATCACATGTCAAATCTAAAAAACTCCAAAAAAATTAAATCATATAATTTAGTACTAAACTAAAAACTGTAAAAAAGGTAACATTAGCATATAGAAAAACAAAAAATTATCTCTCTGTGTATTTCGGATCCAAATCTAATTTATACAAACGACTAAATTTGTAGCGTTCTGATTACCGATTTTGCAACTACGAATATCTAAATATACAAAATAATTGTCTAATACATACTTACATATTTCATTTAAACTAGTAGAAATTTATTCTATAGCCATGGCACCGTCACAGTCATTCCGTGGCTAGTTTCCAATAAGTTACGAAGTTGTCATCGAATGCCACGGAAAAAATAAATCCCAAAAACATGACAATTTCGTGGAATAATCGTGGCTTATTCTGCCACAATTAACAATAACAGCCACGTTTTAGTGACGATATATACGTGACTGATTTATCGCGAACAAACACCGTGGATAAACCATGACTAACGAGCCACGATATAGCCACATAATATTCGTGACTATAAGAATGGTCAAATCACATAATTAGAAACTCAGCCACAAATATTTTGTAGCACTTTCCGTGATATTTCCACAAAAAGAATCGTCTACTCAGTCTTAGACTTCGAAGTGGAGCAGAGAATATATTCGAAAACTAGTCACACTCTTAAAAACGTGACTATTTGTGACCTCTTATAGCCACGAAAGTTGTCTGTGGATTATCCGTGACTCTGTTTTAACTCCACAAACCAAAAATCCTCTCTCCAACCGCATAATTGTTTTATGTTGTCTTCATTTCTTATCTTCACTTCTCTTCCTTTTTTTTTGGGCAAACCACTTCTCTTCCTCTCAAATTTCTCAATCATTTTCTCTTTTGTTTATTAGTTCTTATGTCTCATTATTTTTCATCAAGAGAGTGGATGGATCAACATAAAGATCCAATCACAAATTGAGTAACAAATGAATTTTATGAGGGAGTTGAAATATTTTTTGCATTTGCTTGTAATCAAGCGTCTTACCAAGAGAGAAGTACTATGTTGTGTCCTTGTGCAAGATGTAAAAATGGAAAGCAACGTGAGGCAAAAACTATATTTAGTCATCTTTGTCAAGTCGGGTTTAAGGGAAACTACTATGTTTGGTCTCACCATGGAGAATATTATTATGATGTTGGCGAATCTTCGAGGGCAAATCATTTTACCGATGAAGAAGCAATGTGGGATGGAAAACCTACAATTTTCCGACAAATAATTATCAAAATTTCCGGTACGGAAATATTAATGTGGGACAAGATGTGTCATCGCCCCATGTTATGGAGAATGTGATGGAATCAACCAATGAAGAGCCATATCATGATAGTGTTTTTCAAGCTTTTGAAGAAGCCAATCAACCCCTTAACAATGGTTGTGCTGAAAGAATATCTCAACTATATGTAGTTTTGCATATATTGAAAGCAAAGAGCGATTACAATATGGTTAAGGCATGTGTGGATGAGATATCACAGACTTTTAGAGATGTGTTGCCCAAGCCAAATACAATGCATGCATCATATTACAAGACAAATAATTGACACGAGCACTTGGGCTACTTGTTGAAAAGATTGACGTTTGTGAGGATAATTGCATGCTTTGTTGGAAGGAAGATCGATCACTATTATGTTGCCGGTTTTGTGATAAAGATAGATACCACCAGAACAGTGGGAAGGGAAAAAATCGGCCTAAACAAAAATGGATTTATATGCCAGAGCGGTTGAAACGGCTTTACCAATTAGAGAAATCCGCATCCCAAATGCAATGGCACACTGAACATTTGTTTCCTAAAGGAAAAATGCATCACCCATTAGATGGAGTAGCATGGAAGTATCTTAATGAGGTATATCCCGAGTTCGCTGCGGAAAATCGTAATATTTATCTAGGTTTATCAGCAGATGGATTTAATCCTATTGGTATGAATGGTGAGGCACACTGAGTTTGGCTTGTGATCGTCACTCCTTATAATTTGCCCCCCGGCATGTGCATGAAAGAGAATATTTTTTTTATCGGTACTAGTTCACAGGCAAAACATCCAAAGAAAAGTCTAGATATTTATTTTCAATCGTTGATTGCAGAATTGCAGAGTTTGTGGAGTGACGGTGCGGAAGCATATGATATATCAAAGAAACAAAAGTATACCATGCGAGCTGCATTGATGTGGACTGATGTGAGTCAAATTAAGACCTAAGACTACTCTCTCAAATAAGAGATCAATTGCAGCACTTTAGGGTCGAATTCCACAAAGCTCTCGTGTTCACACAATAGACGACTAACAGGTTTTGAATTAAGCTAAACAGAAAATATGAATATTAAATAAAAGCAAAGCAAGTAAATCGGGTTTTAAATTCAGATGAAGAAAACGTCAGGCTTAGGGATTTCTCAGGAAATAAATAAATAGTAGATCTATCAAATTAATTAGAATTATTAACGAACCGTTCTAGAACTCAAAGCACTAATGTATAGCCAATCACCTCTCGTATGAATTGACTAACTAAACCTAATATCAGGAAGTTCCACCTCTCGAATGTAAACTCCTAGAATTAGACTAGCATTAATAACAGGTTTGATATGTTCACAGATATTCCTAGACCACCTCTCGTATGAATCTAGAAATCTCTGCCCACCTAAGATAGTTCCAGTAATAGATGACCTCTCGAATCTACCTATTATCCTATGATCAAATTCTAGGTGATCAAGCTAGAATTAGCGTTAAGAACAATCTAGATGAAGAACTCTAAAGATATTATCCTAACAGGTTATCGATCTACTAATTCATCTAAATCCCTAATGAGAATCCCTAAACCTAACAACCAAACTACTCAGACATGGAGAATGAAACAAACAACATGATTGAATAGAATCGCATTAATAAAATAAAGAAGAGAATAGAGTTAAGAAAGATCTTCTCTGGAGGAGCTCTCTCCAATTATCTCCCAAAAGGTTCAAGCTCCCAAGAATTAACAATAGAATAAAAGATTGATGGATCTCTAAAGAAAAACCCTAAAAACTATTTATAAAGTCTCCAAAACGTGCAGGGACTAAAGTTGCAAATAGGGAAGTCTTCTGGGTTGATTCTTCGGTCTTTAAAACTCTAAACCGTCGAGACTTCTTGCTGGGCCGCGTGTGGTGTCGAGCGACACCAAGGGGTGTCGGTCGACACTCATGCCTTCATTTGATACCGAAATCGTTCCTTAAGCTCTAAATCTCCGGTTTAGCTCCAGAATGGTTCATTTTTTCCAAATTTGTCCGAACATGTAAAAACTTGAAAAGACTCAAAAAGACACTAGAAACAACAAAAAGACTCTAAAAACTATACATATATCACGGCTAAAATCGGTAAAATCCGTGATATATCAACTCCCCCAGACTTAGCTTTTGCTTGCCCTCAAGCAAAACACAAAAACCGAACCCGCAGAAGAAGTTTGAAAACCTAGAAACTCCCAATTTCTCTAGCCTATTACCTTGATCATTAATTCAAACCAAATCCATATGCCTAGCAGATTGCATCAAATCCTAACCACCATGTAATTCTCCGCAAGCATTCTCAACATTCCAAATTCCAAACCAAATTCCACAACTATATCATATAGCCCTCATCGCATAAATCTCATCTATAAAATCAGTACTCAAAAACCTTCTAGACTCATTCCCGTACTATACCATGATAAATTAACCATTTTACACACTTAGGTACTCTTTCTCTCCCCAGACTTAATCTTTTTCAAACAATTTTTTTTTTTATAGCTTCAAAGGTGTAGGCGAATAATGGTATCGTCGGAAATTTTCCTAACCTCGCTTCCAACCTTCGTGTGATCATTCCTCTTGAAGTAAAATAATGAGATCACAGGAAATTTTCCTGTCTCTTTACTCCAAAAGAAAATCATCTCAATTTTTTTTTTTTTTGTTATAGAATAAGGGAGAGGAGCACCATTCTTTTTCCACATTGGTCTCATTTATCAGGTATGAACGAGGACTCAAGTTCTGAGAATACTAACCTTACAGACGAGGTGAAGAGCATAAACTTTGCTCAGGCTTTAGCGGATTGTGTTGGAAACGTGGATGTCCTCTGGTCTATCGATTAACTCTCTGGATTTTCCATTAGTCGGATTGAATTGAATCTGCAGCATTAAACTAACCAGGCAATATTCTAGAGAAAAAGATCATAATTTCCAACAAAATTTTGACTCAATAAAACGACTCAAAAGAAAAAGAAAAATAAGAATAAGACTCAAAAAGAAAAACGTAGTTAGTAACTGCCTCCCCCAGACTTAAACGACACTGTCCCCAGTGGCATTCAAACCCGAAGTTGGCAAAAATAAAAATAAAGAAAAACGAAAAACAAAAATAAAAATAAAAGAAAACGAAATCATACCAGTGGGTTGCCTCCCACTAAGCGCTTATTTTCAGTCATTAGCTTGACTATGTCAGGATTCTGGTACCAGGTGGATCAGAAGGTGGCAGTAAATACTTCCGAGAAAAAGGTCTCATCATCCATGGTGGTGTGTAAGGAATGGGTGCATGAGGTTGTCTATGGAAGTAAGTGACATCAGCTGGGCGGGACTTAGGTATGGGTGGTATACTCCTTTTTCCTGCACAATCATCAAAAGAACGAACAAGCGCTCGATGAGAAACTCGTGGCTTGCTTAACCGTAAAACAGTTTTTGAAAATTTTAAAGTCTTATTGATAAAATCAGGAGGTTTAGGAGGAGGAGATGAGTACCTTCGCCGTTTAGGAGGTGGATGGTGTGGGAGAGGTGCAGTTCGTTGCGTGAAAACAGTTCATTTGATACCGAAATCGTTCCTTAAGCTCTAAATCTCCGGTTTAGCTCCAGAATGGTTCATTTTCTCCAAATTTGTCCCGAACATGTAAAAACCTGAAAAGACTAAAAAAGACACTAGAAACAACAAAAAGACTCTAAAAACAATACATATATCACGGCTAAAATAGGTAAAATCTGTGATATATCATGGACAATCAGTGACTTCCCAGCGTATGGCATGCTCTCAAGTTGGATGATCCATGGGCGTTTAGCATGTCCATACTGTCTAGATCCGACAAAATCATTTTGGTTGCAAAATGGCAGAAAGCATAGTTGGTTCAATTGCCATAGAATGTTTTTGCCTGAAGATCATCCTTACAGCCAAAATGTGCAAGTGTTTAGACGAGGCAAAACAATGATAGAAGATCGCCCACCATGGTTACAAAAGAATAAATAACATCAAGGGGTTGTACAGAACAGCCGATTGTGGAAGAAACAGGCACGAGAAGCCCGCTAGAACTGTCAATGGATACAAAGTTGATCACAATTGGGTGAAAAAGTATATTTTGGGAGTTGCCGTACTGGAAAACCTTCTTCTTCGACATAATCTTGACTTCATAAACGTTAAAAAAAATTCTCATCAACATGGTGTTGAATGTTCCAGGAAAGATAAAAGACAACATCAAATCAAGGATGGATCTCCCAACATTATGTAATAGGCCGGAATTAGTTCATAAGCAAGATGGAACGATGCATGTGCCAAATTTTAGATTATCGAACGAAGGAAAACGAGAATTCCTCCTATGGCGGAAGAATGATATAAGATTTCCAGATGGATTCGCGTCAAAGTTTAGTCGTTGTATTGACGAAATTTTTTTGAAGTTATCGGGTTTAAAAAGTCATGATTGTCATGGTATTATGCAACGACTTCTTCCGTTTGCGTTTTTAAAAACTTTTCCCAAAACAATTTCACACCGCAATTTCAAGTAATGTATTATTTATGTTTATTTATATCCAATTTACAATTCCATTGATAAAATACTAATAAGTGCTATTTTATATCTGTGTAGAAATTTCACTCTTCTTTCTGGATATATCAGCAAAAGTTTTACGAAATGAAGATGTTACCATGTTGAAAGAAAATATCGCAATGAAACTTTGTAACTTGGAGAAGGTATTTCCTCCATCGTTCTTTGATGTTATGGAACATCTTCCCGTGCAACTCCCAGATGAAGCGGCTTTGGGTGGTCTTGTCCAATATAGGTGGATGTATCCTTTTGAGAGATACATGTATCATCTGAAGAAGAAATTTAAAAACTAGCACAAATTGCAGGTTTGATAGTTGCAGAATGTTTGAATGAAGAGAAATCTGATGCATCTGCAAATTACTTTGGACATCCAGAAGTTAGAGAAGTACATGCAGCTCCTGGAGATATTCGATTTACATATTATTATCCAGACTAAGATATGACCCGCGGTACACCGCGGGTTCAATATTTTTATTATTTGTTACTTATAAGAAAATAATAATTGGTTGTATTTAATATTGGATGTTGTTTGTGGTGATCGATAATTCCGTAGAATGGTTGTGATTTTGATTGCGTTATAAGTTTTCGATATTAGAAATGTCTAACATGTTTTTCATCGGTTCATATGTGTTACATAATTATTATTTGACTTTTATAGTAATGGTCTAATTGATATTAACAGTATACATTATTAAATTTTGTACTCCTTCACTACTGACAATTTTCTTTGATTTTAATTTTTAAAAGTTCGATAATGTATAAACATACAGCTGGTTTCTACAGTAAGACGGATATTTGGAATATGTGTACTTAGCTTTTATATGTTAAAGGTAAATTTGTTTACGTTAGTAATATAATTCTCAAATGAATTTTATTTAATTTATAGATATTGGAGAATATGACTTATTTAAACTTAGCATATCATTAATTTGAATCAATCTAGATTGTATAATAATTCTTATTACTTTAAAAACAATGTTAATTTTGTCTTTGTAAATATGTATGTAAAGACAATTCTTAACTGAAATTATGTTTGTTTTGTGGTAAGAATATGATTCTTTTAATTAGTTTGCATCATGTAATCACAGACTTAACAACATAATTAACATGCTAAGTAGAATATAAGCCCAATTAACGAAACCGCAGCCAAATAAAAGGCCTCATAATTAAGACCATGTATCTGATAATCAACAAAGAAAAAAAACATTTAGCAGCCAAAAAATAACGATCGATCAACATGATTGGTTGTTTCGTTTCCAATCTTGATTAATCATCTGAATTTGAAATCCAAGCTGTTTCAGATCCAATAATCTTCAGATCATAATTGGTGCTAGACGATCAAGGTGATTCAAACCTCCATTGAAATTGGAATCTTTTTTTTCCGATCCAATTTCTCTGTTAGTTCTTCTAAATCCAAACTCTTAAATTCGAAAGTGGAGTTCTTATGTAACGATTGTTGATGTCTGTAAACTTAATTTCGTTGAAATAGTAATCGCATGCCATTGAAAGAACTTATTTCCGATTGACCAGCTGATTCTGAAATCAATATATTTAAAGTGTTTGTAATTCAAGTTATTTTCAATGTTTTGAACCTATAAACGTTGATTTACCTAGCAAATGTACTGATTTGCTAACCAATTTATCTGATTTGTATAGGATTGAACATAGAAGCTGGTTCATTCTAAAGCTTGGGAAAAGCAATGTTTTACTTAGGTATAGATTTATATATTATTATCCATATGTGCCTAACTTGTTTTACCATGAGGGTCATGTTAGTGGAAAAGCAATGAATAAATTGTAAACAGATGATGACTACACGGCGTTTCAGACGTCTATGTTGCTTAATTGTGACTCATTTGATGCCTATGAAAAGTATTAATTGTTATCATTTTCTATGGTTACCGACTTACCATATTTAGTTTATGAATTTAAATTATGTTGCTTCCAAAAATGTGTATAGGATATTTGAAGAGTATATGACGGAGCGCATTCTGGAAATTTCTAGTAAAGATATGCAAATAGTTAAAGACCAACACTTTGCGCCATGGGTTAAAGACTATGGGAGATTAATAAAGTCATAATTGTTTTTCTATTATAAAAAATTTAATAATTAATTGAAAATACTATCTTTGGTATTTAAATGGCAGATTAATTTGCAAATCCATCATTTCATACATATGTTTTTGTTCTTTTCTTTATTTCTTTCTCTTTCACACACATCTATAAATTAATGCACTCCTAGTATATATAACCTATCTTTAACAAATATAAATGTATCTTAAATTCCCAAGTTGAGAACATGAATTATTGAAATTAGTTTCAAAGAGATTATCTAGAAACAAATGTAAAATATGCATGACAAAAACCCAAGCTTTGGAAGAAAATTCTGTGTCTCTTGTAGTCTTGTTTTATGCTAGCTAATTGGATATTTTAAACTGATTTTGACTGTCTGTCTAGTGCATGTTAATTTTCTCACTAGGAAGGTAACAAAATTACCAAAAGAGAAAGGTTCATCTGTAAAATTGATAAAGGCTAAAGCGTTTTAAGAAGGAAAAAAAAGTTAAAATCATAATCTTAATCCCATACACTGAATACAGCTTAGCGTTCATTTTTGTCATTTTGATGTTAAACTTGGTTTAGCCGGTTCGCTGGTTATTCTTGCGGGTTAGCATTTGAGAGGTTTTTGCTTTTTACCGGTAACCAAACCGGATAGACATTCGAGTCACTTTTCCACCGGTTTCATTGTGAAATGACGCCGTTGTTACGCACAGTACTTAGTTAACCACAAAAATGAAAAACCTCACAAAACCTCTTTCGTTCCCGTCTCCTCCAGAACCAGTACAACCATGGTCGACGGCGAACTTGAAACCCTTCGCGGTTACGAGCTCCGTCTCCTCCGGTGCACCGTCTCTGTACCAAAATCAGATCCTCCTCTCGAATCCCAGTCCGGAGTTCATCCACACGACTCTCTTATAAGGTCCCTTTTGTCTTCAATCGAGGCTGGAGACTATCTTGGAGCTCTAGCCTCTGACGCTACTAGGCTAATAATCGGAGATTCCGAGTTCGAACTAGTTGATACGGTTGATTCCGCCGAGCGAGTTTACTCCGAGCTTCTCGACAAGGTCGAATCGTTCGTGTTGAACGAATCTTCAGATGAAATCGACAAGGCTCGCCGTGCTGTTCTGGTGATGTGCTTAGCAATCGTGGCTGCATTTTGGTTCACTCGCTGCAATTTGACCGGGTAAGTTACCGAGTTTAACTCTTCACAATATTGAGAGATTTGGACTCTTTTACTAAGTTCCTGAAGAATTGGATTATGGTTATTTGCAAATTCTCATGAGGCTTTTGAACTGCTAGGTCGACAGAAGGATCATTAAAATGTTCGTTACCGTTTAGAGTATCAGAAAGTAAAGAGCTAGTTGAATGGGAGAACTGGGCTAAGATTCAGCTCATGTCTGTTGGTTCTGACTTGCTTGGGAAGTTTTCTAATCTCCAGGTACTATCATCGTGCTACTGCATTTTTCATCTGCTTATTCAATTTCATTCTTTTTCATAAAATCAAGCAGCCTTGTTGTCCCAGTCTTTCGGAAAGTGTTATTTGATGTTTGTTGGACGTTAATCTTTAACAGGAATAAACCAAATGTGCTATGCTTTAGATTTGGTCCACACAAACTTGTTGTTATTGCTTGTCTTATAGTAGAATGATCTTGATCTTTCCTGCTCTTTGGTCTGCATCAAGATGGCTTTATCCCGGACGGGTCTAAGCTGTGTATTGTAGGCTTCTTAGCATTCGTTTCTGTTTGCTAGTACGTGATTTAACTTATATATGTGTACATTATATATTAGTAGCTATCTGAAGTAGTCCTGATCTGTCTTTTTTTTCCTGCAGCATTTAGTTTTTCCTAGAATGCTTCTGTTAAAGTTGAAAGATTTGTTGTTTGATACAACTGCAACTGAAACTTTTGAATTAAGGAGTATTTCTTGGTGGCTTGTCAGATTTTTACTTATTCATCAAAGAGTTCTACACGAGCGATCTTCATCTTTGTTTGAGATGTTGCAAGTTTATATGGCCGAAGCTCTAGACCATTTTGGAGCATTGGAAAAAGTAAAAAGCTACTGGGGTGCCAAGTTGCTAGAAGACGAAGCTTCATCCATCACGTCAACCATCTATCTGGAAGCATGTGTACTGCAATATATATATGGAAGGATTGATCCTTCTCGGTAAGTTACCATTGAGACTTGCATGTTTATAGCTTTTCGTCCTAGGATATTGACCAGATTACTTTGGTTTCGCCTTATGGTTCCCTTTTTAAGAAAATAAGGAGAGGTTTGCGACTCATATAGTTACGAAATTGAGCTTGTATAGCACATATGTATATAGTTGTTGCTACTCTCATTTCTGATAGCTATCACATACCATTCCATGACCTTTTATCTACTCTTCTGCTTTAGTATATTGGTCTTGATTCGGAGTAAAATTGTCAGGTTACAGCTTGAATCTGCTAAAGCAGCAGCAGGGCTCGAGTTCTCTGTTACTGGGGCTCTTGGATTTCGTACTATTCACCAAGTAAGATATGAGATTTTTTTTCTGTTATATATATTCGGCTATATTATTCTAAATTCCTCTGATCTTGCTATAGGTAGATCCAAAGGCACAGATGGTATTGGTAGCCAATACTAGCTCATCCAATGGGGATGTGAGGTTGGCCTCTGAGAAAGCTGATGTTGGACCTTATGAAGCTTGGGGAGGTGAAGCACCTGAAGTATATATGACTCCCAAACTAGTAAACAACGAGAGTGAAGCTGACAAAGACTCTGTGCCCTTAAAACCAGTTGAACAGGCATTGATTTTGGCTCAGTGCCTTTTAATTGAAAGGGGTAGTAGGCACGATGAGATGCAAAGTACGTGAACTCAATTTCAAGTGTATTTCTAGTGTTTAAAATTTTAAAATTTTAATGGTCCAAGAGCTTACGTGCAAAGATAGAGAGAAGAATATTAACAATTCTGCCTAGACAATTAAGTTACTACGCATTAGTTGTAACTGCAACTCAAAAAGCTTGAAGAGTCTCATTATGGTGTTGAGATTGTGAAGGAGAAGATGCAAATTTCTGCTCTTGCTTCTTTGTCGACTAGTTTTACTCACTTGTGTTGAACTGAATTAAACCATGTCCTGTATTTTTATTTATATATTCTAACACATTTTTTCCTGCAGGATGGGATATGGCTCCATATATTGAGGCAATTGATTCTCAAAAGTCAACATATTTTGTTGTAAGTTTCAATTTTTTCAGTTAATTAATTCTTACAAAGTGACTGATTTTAATTGTTGATGTATGGAGCTGTTGGTTTTTCATTTCTTCACAACCTATGCAAGTAAAAGAATCTGACTGATTTTTCTTCTTCGGACATGGGATTAGCTACGGTGATTTTGTGATTTATTACGTGTTCGATGGGAATCAACTAGAGGTCGTACAAAGGGACGCGCCCTGGAGATGATGGATAAATTGGTATGTGTGAAAAGCGCTCGTATTATCAACATTCTTTGGTTTTCTTTTTGGTTGTATATCTCCTTGACTGAAACACTCATTTTGTAGCGTTATTTCATTCCGTCCTTAAGTGTAGCTGTGATATTTTCCCTTGATCAGGTTGGAGCTATTAACAAGAGCGATCCTGGAGTATCAAACCGTATCCCTTTATGCTATGCAGTCCATCTTCCTACTATTCCTGCTTTGAGAAAGTAGGATATTCTCTTTATGTGCATGTATAGATATCCTTTTCGGGTTTTTCTGCGGTCTTACTCATCATTCCATTTTGATTTTAACAACAGGGAATATGGTGAGCTTCTGGTGAGTTGCGGTTTGGTTGGGGAAGCAATCACAATATTTGAGAGCCTGGAACTGTGGGATAATCTAATCTACTGCTACTGGTAAGATAAAAATTTGAATACTGCGTTTGTGATGAATTCAGCTTCGCTTTTTTTGTTCCCTTTCTTTCTATGGCTTTTATCTTCTGTTGCAAACTTATTACGGGACTTGAATTTCAGCCTTCTGGGAAAGAAATCAGCAGCTGTCGATCTCATCAATGCACGGCTTCTTGAACGGCCAAATGACCCAAGATTATGGTAATCTGTTCTTTGATACCCTTAGTCTGTTCTTTTCTTGTTGTTTGTATATCTTAATTTAATAAAGACTGTGAAGTACCATAATTATCTGCTTTGAACGTATGCTTAATCATTTTATGTGCAGATATTTCTTTAATCTTTGTATATACGAGAAATTTATTATCGTATCGGATCATTAAATTAAGTTTGATGATAAATATTGGTTTCAGGTGTTCACTGGGTGATGTTACTATTAATGATTCCTGTTATGAAAAAGCCCTGGAAGTTTCAAATGATAAGTCAGTTCGTGCTAAGGTAGTTTGAGACAGCAAACAGAGAAATCTTTTATGTCCTCTCTTAGTCCATGCTCTAATTATCTTCATCTTGCAGCGGGCTCTTGCTCGCAGCGCATACAATCGCGGTGATTTTGAGAAGTCGAAGATGCTGTGGTATGTTGACCAATTTGGTTCTGTCTTTTTTTTTCCTGAACGGAAATGGATTATGAACTTGGCCCTTCAGGCTGATTTACTTGTGAGATGTCTCATTTTTTTCTCGTACTTTAGGGAGGCTGCAATGGCCTTAAATTCTCTGTACCCAGATGGTTGGTTTGCTCTTGGTGCTGCTGCGTTGAAGGTATCTTACTTCATCTTCTCCAATAGTTCAGTAGCAATATGTTTCCATTCCAAAAGTCATTAGATAAAAACATTGGAATTATTGTCATGCTGGCTTAGAGGTATACTAATTTAACATCTCCTACATGATACCATAGGCCAGGGATGTCCAGAAAGCACTGGATGCATTCACTTTTGCTGTTCAACTTGATCCCGACAATGGGGAGGCTTGGAACAACATTGCTTGTCTGTAAGCATTTCAGTTTCACTATTCTGCTTTGTTTGTGCTGAAATTGCTGAGAAAATTAATTGTTTTCTTCACGCATACCTTACTGTTTAACTTCATGAGGCTCACCTACTTTATGTTTCACATTTGTAATGGATGATGCTGAATGTGTAAAAATAATCTGTGAGTGCAGGCATATGATAAAGAAAAAGAGCAAAGAATCATTCATTGCGTTCAAAGAAGCGTTGAAATTCAAGTATCTTTCTATCCTTTACGGTTTGTTACGTGAGCTAAGAAAATCAGAGTTAGTAACTGAAAAACATTGTGTTTCAACAGGCGAGATAGCTGGCAGATGTGGGAGAATTTCAGTCATGTAGCTATGGATGTGGGAAATATTGATCAGGTATATGCAGCTATTAATTAAAAATTAAATATTTTTCTACTCTTGTCTAAAAACCTCAGCTCTCAGTTCCCAGTATATTTGTTTTATTTTAGCTTAGGAGTTAAACAAATTGGTTTCATCTCTGTGTTTTTTCTCTTCCAGGCTTTTGAAGCTATACAACAGATACTGAAAATGAGCAAAAACAAGAGGGTTGATGTTGTTTTATTGGACCGTATAATGACAGAGTTAGAAAATAGGAATTCAGCATGTAAGTCATCATCTTCATCGATTGAAACCGAAACTTCTTCAGATGAATCAGCAGAAACAAAACTATGTACTGCAACACCAGCTGAAACTCAACGCCAGCTAGAGTTACTTGGGAAAGTTATTCAGCAGGTTAGCAAAACAATTCAACTAGTATGTATTTCTGTATTGTCTCATTCTCTGAGTGATAACTCTTGACGGATGCATTTGATATAGCTTTGTATAGTCCTTTATGTGATTCCTTCTTGTGATAATCTCTTTTATAGATTGTCAAAACAGAAAGTACATCTGAAATCTGGGGATTATATGCAAGATGGAGCAGAATCAAAGAAGATCTTATGGTATGCAGCGAGGCACTCTTAAAGCAAGTGCGATCATATCAGGTATATAATATTAACTGATGATTTACTGAAGCCACTCATTTTATCTATGAGCAGCA
The DNA here is from genome assembly GCA_019202795.1 of Arabidopsis thaliana x Arabidopsis arenosa. Classification (NCBI taxonomy): domain Eukaryota; kingdom Viridiplantae; phylum Streptophyta; class Magnoliopsida; order Brassicales; family Brassicaceae; genus Arabidopsis; species Arabidopsis thaliana x Arabidopsis arenosa. The sequence continues at coordinate 14,085,816 of CM032923.1, read as the reverse complement.
TTTGATGACATATCGATGATATCTCTGTCAGGGATCAGAAGTTTGGAAAGACAAAGAGCGTTTCAAGAAATTTGCAAGAGCATCATTGGAACTTTGTAGAGTGTACATGGAGATCTCAGTGTCCACAGGAAGCAAACGAGAACTGTTTAGTGCTGAGATGCATTTGAAGAACACAATCAAACAAGTAATAACCCAAACTTATCATTTATTAATCCCCACAATACTTACTAAGCTTTTTGATCAAAGTGAATAAATGGCTGAAATATGCTGTATATGTGTAGGCTACAGTGAGCTTCTTGGATTCTGAAGAATTGAAGGAACTTGAAAGTTGCCTTGAGGAGGTGAGAAATGTAATGCAGAAGAGTGATGAAGAGACTAGAAATACAAAAACATGAAAGAAGAAAAGACTTGTCACTGTCATCTTCTGGTAGTTGTAAAATTAATCATTTTTGTTACTTGGGTTAAAGGCATTGTTGAGATGATAACTTAATGGTTATTTTTTGCGGTTATATACGAGAATTGAGGTTATATACGAGTTTTGAGGTTACATATTTCTGAAATTCCTTTGGGGATGCAGATTGCAGAAGCAGATGATAACTTAATGGTTCTTTTATTTTTTGCGGTCCTTAGTGTAAAACAGATGTTCAGAATCTCAAACTTTTGATCTGTGCGTATGTTTATGTGTCTTCATCCTTGTATCTCGATCGACACATTACCGAATCCTAATGTGCTTCTGTGCAGGAGATTTGGATTATCGCAACATCTCCCTCTCTAACGATCTTTCGCTTAGTCTTCCGAGGTTGAAAATCTTGTAAAAACTTTGACCGAGGAGACAGATAAGAAGGATGAAGAGAGGACAGATGCTAAAAAGGAGGAAGAGGTTTCGCTTCCGGAGAAACCAGAGCCTGGTGATTGTTGTGGCAGTAACTGCGTCCATAATGCGATTGGGATGTCTATTACGAGGAGCTCGAAGAATAAAATAACAAGCTTTCTAAAGAAATTAAATCCACTAGATGAGTACCCGCGCTACGCGCGGTTTTGTTTAGAAATTTCACACCTGTTAACCTATTTTTTTCTGTGCACATATTTGGTTTGAATTTTATTTTTTTGCGCAAATGTTTTAAATTGAAATTTACATAGGCGTTAGTTTTCGTTTTCATATTGTAATGAACATTGATGTCTTCTATATTTCTTGTACCTTTTGTTCGTTTGCATAGTCGTGATCATTTTTTCCAACAACTGAACTCCTTTTATTTGTATAGATTCTTTTCTGCTCCTTATGTTATATTAGTAATTCAATGAAAATGTACAACAGGTTTTAATCGATAAAAGGAAAAAAATGTCTAAGCGGTTCTAAATCTAATCCATGAGCTTTTACGACCTAAGTGGGAGATTACAAAGTAACTATGTAACCTAAGATCAAAGAGGTAAAAAAAAAACAAAAAACAAAATCGAAGAACATCCCATTGACTCTATGAGGTTAAAGTACAAAAGAACAGCTCTTATAGAGCAACTTCTCTTTTTCCAGTTTTCTGTGTAAACAGAGCAACTAAGAGATTTTCCTTTTAAGAACACATCTTGTACGGTTCAGCTCAAAAGTATACATTGACCATGAAATTTTTTAACAAAATGCATCATAATTTTTCTTATTTATTTATAATGATATGTTGTTACAGAAAAGGAGAGAAAGGATAGACCCTACTACCAGATTTCAAATAGAGAAGCCCACGTCTTGTCTATATATGCCTCGACCCTTACGGCAGCATTGGTCTTCGAGGTGGCAGCTTTATAGCGTTTCATCTTCCTTTACCATCACAACCCCTTCTCCTCTGCTAGAGATGACACTAATCAAGGTAATAACAAGTGATTACAATCTATTAGTTAAAGAAACAATGGCTTGCACTTAGACCTTTCTTTTTCCCTCAAATCACTATGTTGTCATACTTAGACGTACATAAGCATTTTCTAGTGAAACAGATAAGCAATGAAAACCACAAGCATATAACCAAATGCATACCATAAAATCAGAATGGCATTACATACAATAAAATAAGTTATAGTAAGAAAGACAATACAAAACTTACACCCAATTACCCAAACACTCCATCATTTGGTAGTAAGCTCTACCATGTAAAGGAGTGCCCTTTTCCATGATTCGGAGAAAGAATATTCGGTCCTGAATGAAAGACCATAAAAAATGATGACTTCAAAGGTAAACATGCATAGTGGTCTAGTAGATCAATAGAAAATTATAGTAGAGAAGACTTTAACCCACTATTTGTCATACGGGTCCATTAATTGTGGAACCAAAGATATCAAACTGAACCACACATCCAAAAAGCAAACTCAAGAGCCTTCATCAGGCCAATTCTTTACGCATCCGGGCCACTGAGTTTTACTCACAAAACTGTAAGCGAATAGAAATTTAAAATGAAATAATATATTCACCTAAACAATGAAAAGTTACCAATTTAGAAACTCAAAACTCATTGTTTCTCTATGGAGAATTAATTAAGGGAGTTAGAGACAGAATCATTGGGAAAAGACTCGCTGTTTTTCATTTGGGAAACAACCACACCATTCTGGTTTGACCATTCTTTCACATCAATGCTTGTCAAACATACACTCCGCAATCAGTAATATTTGATCGTTGCTTCTGTATCCAGCTGAACGCCTTGAGAAGAATCAAGGTAAGTTAAAACTGAAGGCAACATGCCTCATCCAAGAAACCTATCAGATAAGTCTAATTTTTTGAAAGACCAAATAACCCAAACCTAGTTTCTAAACTACTTAGCATATTCCCCAAAATTCTTAAATATATGCAGAAACGAGCTTAGAAGTGAAAAAAATATAAACCTGGATGCATGGTACATGTTTTTCATTGTAAGATTAATCATCACAATACATGACTTTATTGTTGGACCTCTGTTATCTCAGAATTACAGATGCAGATCACAATACGTACACACAATACGTACACTAGTATGTACACCGTCGATCTCTTATCTTCTTCAACGTAAGAACAACGTTTTGATTGATTGAGGCTTGCAATAAGCAATCTCCTAAGACAGAATTTCGCCCCTACAGTGGTGTTAGTAGCTTTCTTGTGGGCGTCTATCTTGCAGGATACAACAATCGATCTCTGTATTCACACCTCTACAGAGACCCTAGCAAACCTACTTTGAGATTCTCAGAAACTGATTTGGAGAAGGAGAAGATTAGAATCAATCTCAATCTCTGTCTCTCCTTAATCTCTCTGTATTGTTCTTCCCTCTCTCTATCTTGTGCGTCTATCACCCTTTTATCTCTGTATCGTGACATCTCTTTAAATATTAATCCAAGCGTTGCTTGATCCAAGAGATGCTTCTCTTAGATCAATTGTTGCTTTTCTAATAGTCACATACGTTCAAAGAGACGTGATGTTATTTTCACAAGTAGAGGGGTATTTACATAAATACAATGTTTATATAAATAAACATGTAAATATAAATATGTAAATAACAACCAACAATACCCCACATTTTCTATTCAAACTCAACCATACCCCACATTTGAATAGAAAATAAGCTCCACAATATCTGAGAAAATAGAATCAATATGCATCGGTAAAGGTGTCTTTTGGACTTGAACCTTTCCTAGTTAACACTTACCGGATTTACTTTGTGGGTAGTGAACGCTTGTCTTGAACTAACCACGTTTGATAGTAAATCGAGACAATAAGTGAAACACATATATCATCAGCTCATTTCATGTTTATACGGTTGTGTTCATTTTGGTCCTGAACATATCCCGACTTCGTGAGAGCTCTAGAGAATTTAGCCATCTCAATTCTCATAGGTGCGACCGCGACACCACTCTCATATAGGTAACATTAATTAAGAATAGTCCATTCTATCCCACTTGTAAACACAAGATATTAATGTTATTAAGAATAAACATTCATCCCTTAATCGTCAATGGATACACATTTAACTTCATAGGAATTAGTAATGTGTATTACTCTCTTGAGTCTTCCTCAGCCAGTTTGCCTTTTGAACCTAAGCCATGGGATCTCCAATGTTGCTAGGTAAGGTTTCCACCAAGTGCTGACTCATTGTGTTGGCTTTAAACCAATTCCCCTCGAAGTGAATACGACTTGCTCTTTCGTTAGGCCTTTAGTCAAAGGATCTGCCAAGTTCTCCTTTGATCTAATATAATCCAATGCTATCACCCCATTGGAAAGCAATTGTCGTATTGTGGCATGTCTCCTTCGAATATGCCTTGACTTGCCATTGAAATTCTTATTTCTCGCTATATTCAAGGCAGCCATATTATCACAATGGATACATAGTGCAGTCACCGGCTTTGGCCATAGTGGAATATCCTCAAGAAAATTCCTTAGCCATTCGGCTTCTTCTGCAGCACTATCTAGTGCGATAAACTCAGATTCCATTGTAGAACGTGCTATACACGTCTGTTTAGATGATTTCCAAGACACAGCACCACCACCAAGTGTAAACACATAACCACTTGTGGACTTACTATCCGTACTTCCAGAGATCCAATTGGCATCACTATATCCTTCTAACACAGGAGGATATTTCGTGTAATATAGACCATAATTCATTGTATGCTTTAAGTATCTCAATACTCTAACCAAAGCATTCCAATGTTCTCCATTTGGATTACTTGCATATCGACTTAATCGACTCAATGAGTAAGCCAAATCTGGTCTCGTACAATTTGTAATGTACATGATACTTCCAAGAATTTGTGTGTACTCCAACTGAGACACACTTTCTCCTTCATTCTTTGAAAGCTTACACGTCGGATCAAACGGAGTAACTACTGGTCTATCATCATAGTGACCAAACTTCTTTAGGACTTTCTCCACATAATGAGATTGAGTAAGTGAATACCCATTTGGCTCTCGCTTAATTCTAATTCCAAGAATTACATCAGCCAATCCCATGTCTTTCATTTCGAAATTGTCACTCAACATCTTCTTTGTGGTATTGATAATGTCTCTACTTGTTCCCATTATCAACATATCATCCACATATAGACATACAATGATCGTATCCTTCTTGGTTTCCTTAATATAGACACACTTGTCACATTCATTTATTTTGAAACCATACGACCTCATTGTATTATCAAACTTCTCATGCCATTGTTTTGGCGCTTGCTTAAGTCCATACAAAGACTTCTTAAGCTTACAAACTTTCTTCTCTTTCCCTTCGACTATAAAGCCTTCGGGTTGTTCCATATATATTTCTTCATCTAGTTCACCATTTAGGAATGCTGTTTTAACATCCATTTGATGAATCTCTAGATCATATATGGCCGAAACTGCAATTAGGAATCTAATCGAAGTGATTCTCGTCACCGGAGAATAGGTATCAAAGAAATCAAGACCTTCCTTTTGACGAAATCCTTTCGCCACTAGTCTTGCTTTATATTTCTCAATCGTACCATCCGGTCTCAACTTCTTAGTGAATATCCATTTATGTCCAATTAGTTTATTACCAGGTGGTAAATCAACCAATTCCCATGTATGATTACTCAAAATGGATTCAACTTCACTTTGGATAGCCTCTTTCCAATAAGATGCTTCCAATGATTCCATTGCAGCCTTATACGTTTGAGGTTCATATTCACTCAAAAACGTCATAAAGTCTGTGCCAAAATCTTTAGCAACTCTTGCTCTTTTACTTCTTCTTGGTTCATATTCCTCTTCTTGAATACGTACACGATCATTGTCATCACGTACCCGTTTGGTACATGGATTTCTAGGCTCTTTGTATGGAAATACATCCTCAAAGAATTCAGCCTCATTTGATTCAATGATCGTGTTTACCTTTACCTCAGCATTATCAGATTTATGAACTATAAATCTATAAGCTGCACTATTCTCTGCAGGACCGATGTATACACAATCCACCGTTTTTGGTCCTATAATAGTTCTTTTTGGTAAAGGTACTTGAACCTTAGCAAGACAACCCCACACTTTCATATTTTTATATGAAGGAGTCTTATCTTTCCACATCTCATATGGAGTTTTATCACACTTCTTATGAGGAATCTTATTCAAGATTGAATTAGCCGTGAGAATGGCTTCTCCCCATAAGTTAGATGGTGCACCCGAATCGTTTAACATGGAATTCATCATCTCTTTAAGAGTTCTATTCTTCCTCTCGGCAACTCCGTTTTGCATTGGAGTATAAGGTGCCGTAGTTTGATGAATGATTCCATATGTAGAACAAAATTCAGAGAATTCATTCGACAAGTATTCTCCACCACGATCTGATCGGAGAATCTTGATTCTCTTATCTAATTGATTTTCGACTTCAGCTTTGAATTTCTTAAACATATCCAAAGCCTCATCTTTAGTCTTAATCAAATAGATTTGGCAAAACTTACTGTAATCATCAATGAAAGAAATATAATAATTCTTTCCTCCACGACTTGGAGTTGATTGAAAATCACACAAGTCACTATGTATTAAACCAAGTAATAAATTTGACTTCTCCACAGATTTGTAAGAGTGCCGTGAATATTTTGATTCTACACAAACTTCACATTTGCTTCTTTCATGATTCTTAAGATTGTTCTTCGGTAACAATCCTAAATTCATCATTCTATTCAAAGAATGATAATTGACATGTCCCAATCTTGCATGCCATAAGTCATTTGAATCAAGCAAATAAACAGAAGCAGAGCTATTGCCTGCGTTTTTATTAACGATCGGTACAACATTCAGTTTGAAAAGACCATCACATAAGTAGCCTTTTCCCACATACATCCCACCTTTAGTGAGTACAACCTTATCCGATTCAAATACAATCTTGAATCCTTTGTTGCTAAGAAGGGAACCCGAAATCAGATTCTTTCGAATCTCAGGGACATGGAGCACGTTCATCAGTGCCAATTCCTTCCCAGATGTGAGTTTTAAGACCACTTTGCCTTTCCCTTCTATCTTTGCGGTACTTGCGTTTCCCATGTACAGTTTTTCTCCTTCAGAGCCATGTACGTACATTGAGAACATACTCGCATCAGAACACACATGCTTTGTAGCACCAGTGTCTATCCACCAATCATTGGAGTTTGTCATCATGTTTGCTTCGGAAACAACCGCAACAAACTGATCTTCGACAAGGTTCGCATTACTTGTGTCTCCAACCGATTTCCCTTCCTTCTTATGGCGGCAGTCCTTGGCCCTATGTCCAGGCTTTCCACACACCCAACAAGCACCTTGTGGCTTGTTTTTGAAGTTAGAACCCTTTGGTGGAATGAACGGTTTCTTACCGTTCTTGTTCTTCTTGAAGCCTTTGAATTTGGAACTGTTTCCCTCAATTACATTGGCCTTTGCTTCCATAGAAGAAAATTCAGATTTCTCATTCTTACGATTCTCCTCTTCGACACGAAGTTTGAGAATTAGTTGCTCAAGACTCATGTCTTCATGAAGATGCTTCAGATAGATCTTGAAATCCTTCCACGTAGGAGGCAACTTTTCAATGATCGAAGCAACGAGAAAAGCCTCATTCAGCCCCATATCTTCATCTCTCAATTCATGAGCAAAAATCTGGATTTCTTCCACTTGTTTCACCACAGAGATGGTGTCACTCATCTTGAAATTCAAGAATTTCCCAACGATGAATTTCTTAGCACTTGCCACTTCTGACTTGTATTTCTTCTCTAACGATTCCCACAACTCTTTTGGAGTTTGGAATATTTGATAAACATCGTAGAGAGAATCATCCAGGGCATTAAGAATGTAGTTTTTGCACAAAAACTCATTCTGTGACCATGCCTCTGATGCTTTAATGACTTCATCCGGAATGTCTCCTTCAACAGGTAATTCCGGTGCTTCAGAAGTCAAGCATTGTGCCAGATTCAAGGTCGTAAGATAAAACATCATCTTCTGCTGCCATCTTTTGAAATCAACTCCTTTGAAAACAAAAGGCTTCTCAATGTGATTTTTCACATTCCCAGCAGATTGATCCATCTATCAATTCACGACAACAGAGAATTGATAAACTTCTGTCTTAGATTGTTGGACCTCTGTTATCTCAGAATTACAGATGCAGATCACAATACGTACACACAATACGTACACTAGTATGTACACCGTCGATCTCTTATCTTCTTCAACGTAAGAACAACGTTTTGATTGATTGAGGCTTGCAATAAGCAATCTCCTAAGACAGAATTTCGCCCCTACAGTGGTGTTAGTAGCTTTCTTGTGGGCGTCTATCTTGTAGGATACAACAATCGATCTCTGTATTCACACCTCTACAGAGACCCTAGCAAACCTACTTTGAGATTCTCAGAAACTGATTTGGAGAAGGAGAAGATTAGAATCAATCTCAATCTCTGTCTCTCCTTAATCTCTCTGTATTGTTCTTCCCTCTCTCTATCTTGTGCGTCTATCACCCTTTTATCTCTGTATCGTGACATCTCTTTAAATATTAATCCAAGCGTTGCTTGATCCAAGAGATGCTTCTCTTAGATCAATCGTTGCTTTTCTAATAGTCACATACGTTCAAAGAGACGTGATGTTATTTTCACAAGTAGAGGGGTATTTACATAAATACAATGTTTATATAAATAAACATGTAAATATAAATATGTAAATAACAACCAACATTTATCATAATCCACTCTGTTAAAAAACCTAGAAGATTAAACGCCAAATTTGGGATATCCATAATCAAAAAATCAGAAATAAAAGCAAGGGATAACATACAAAAGAGTAGAAGCAAAACCTCAAGACATAGCAGGCAATTATCGCGCTTCTGTAGCTCCTAGAGAATAGGAAAGTAGTTCTCCATCATTGATCGTAGAGATTCCTCTACGTACCAACACCCCATTTTTTCTCTGGGCTTTCTCTCTCAGCAAGTTTTCTAACTTCTTTTTCGGTAAGACCTCACAAACTTTCGATCTTTGGTTAAGATGTGGTAACATAGATATGTATTCTATAATTGGATGTCTATGTCACTAATTTGGTTGTAATATATGTTTGTATCGTGTATACATTTGTGTTTGTATGTATAAAAGTGTTTAACGCACTATATATATTTACAAGTATACATATGCTAATAACGCACTAAATAAATAAATAAATAAATATATCTATATATTTATGTATATATATATATATATATCTATGTATATATATATATCTATATTAATAGAGCTTTATATTTTTATTTACATGTATACAAATGTTAATAATATCTTATATATCGTGTAATACATGTATGTAGCATATACAAATGTGTTACATATAGACAATGTTAATAACAACGGTTCGAATTTGAGAAACACGAAATAAATAGTTGCTTGAATTTAATACACGTTAACTCGCTTGCACTAAATACACAAAATTCAATGTATTTTGTGTAAGTCAACACAACAACTCAGGCGCAACATACATTTTTCGTAATATTATCGAAGTCCAAGTGCCATTGATAAACATTTATTTGGGCTTCTATCAATATAAAAAATGTTTGTCTCTTCTTAATTATTTGTTTCAATTCTACCTCTGCGCCAATCCTCTCTATCTTTTTTTGTGTAACATATCTATAAGCTTTTTCTTTTGGTGAACATCGTCGCGTCTACTCATTATGATTTTCCGTTTTTTTTTACAAAATATCACGTGTCTTGACCATTATTTTTTATTAATTATGTTTGCATTTTTCTATCACACCTCTTTATTTAAGTGGTTGTGTATATCTAACATATATGTGTTCAGTGATGAGGTTTTTATTATTTTTCATGAATTTTAGGCTGAGAATGATTTCAAATAATTTGAATTTTAATTACCAATATTATCCTATACATTCAAGCCTATTTCTTAATATATAAATTCTTATAATTTTTGATGTAGCAAATATATTTTTTGAATTCTCATAAATTTCGAACTTTTAACAAATTTTAAATATTAAATTCTCATAAGAATATCAAGTCTTACCGAATCTCATCTCGGAAACACAATCGGCTTTACACTACAAGAAAACACGTCATTTGCGACTGTGAAAATGGTTGCTAAACGGTCGCAAAAGAGGGTTTTGCGACTGTTTAACGACTATTTCGGGTAGTCGCTAAAAAACGGTCGCAAAATTTCCATGTCGCAAGATAGTCGCAAAATTGCGACTCTTTAACGACTATAAATATATCGTCGCAGATTAACGACTAATCTGTGACTGGTGAATGTCGTTGCAAATGTCCGACTATAGAGCAACGAACAGAAGTTAGCGACTCTTTTGCGACTATAGTAACCACACATAATTGATCCCACACTGCGACTAGTTTGCGACTGTTTAGTAAGGTAATATTGTTCGACTAATTTGAGACTCTTATAATTTGGTGACAAAATAGTCCTCTATTAGTAACCAATTTGATACGAGATTTGGAGTTATTTCTAATTATGTTTAGTCACAATTTGGTCACATTTGTTACTTGTTCTGGTCACAAACTAGTCACATTTTCTTAAACAGTTTGGTCACAGAATAGTTACATCTTATTAATCTGAAACCTGTCCATTTCAAAAGCAAATGCTACATTCAACCATTCAAATATCATTCAAGTACTTCCAAAACATTCAAATATCATCCTAATCAGAGCATTATATTTCATAAATCATCCACACCATACAAGAAAACAGCCTCAGTCAAAGTCTTAAACTAAGATTACAAGTGTCAAAATTAACAAACTTGTTCTCATCTAAGCCCAGCCTAATTTCTAATCTATATAGATTTTGAGCTGCACTCACTTGAGACTTGACTTGAGACTGCACTTGAGACATCAATATCTTGGGCTGCACTCACTTGAGACAGCAAAACTTCCACAGAAATGATGAGTCTTTCCTCTATGTACGTTTGAGACAAGCCTATATAACACCAAAACGGAATTTCCCTTTTAGTGACTAACTCATCAGCTAGTAGTACCATTACAATCACACAAAAAAGATAGAGATAATGTGTATCATTTACTCACTTCTTCTTGTCAATGTAAGGAACATCACTCTCTCTAGCCTTCCCACAATCACATGTATTTAGTTTCTAATTAGAAACATAAGCTAACATTGTAAAGGGAAAGTTTAGAAAACATACGGGAACTCTGTCGGGGTATTTCGCTATTATACGAGTAGATTCAGCCATTCTCATATCTGAAATCAAAACAATACCATAAAATTTCAGTCACAGCTAACGGTCATACAAACACATGAACACATCTTATGTCATTATGACATGTGATCCAAGTAACGTCTAGTAAAATTCCAGAGCATACAAGTACTAAATCTTTGCAGCTTCAACAATAAATGGAGAAAAGATCAACAACAAACAGAGACACCAATCTGAAACTCGTAATCATGCTAAAAAAAATTGAGTTCCTTAAACAAAGATCAGAATCATAACACAATCCAAAGCAAAACAAGATCAAAAGAAAGCAAAGAAGTAAACATCATCAACAACAATTATTTAAACACTTATAGAGTGATATCAATCGAAGCAAAAAGTAAAAAGAAGAAGAGAAGAAAGAACAGAAGCTTTTGAGTGACAACACCAAAATACTTGATCGAGCACATAGGCAACAAAGAGCTTGCACCAAACTATTGAAACCCCTTCACATGAAACCAAAACTTAAAATATAGCTCATTGACATAGGCATATAGTTATATTAAATTTTAAAGCTAATATGATAGAAGAAGAAGAGAGATTATTGTGAATGAGATTGAATAGACTACCATTGGGATGATAATAGTAGATGACTCTCTTCCTCCCCATTTAATTGAATGTAAGCTCCAATCGGAACAAAACTCGTCTGTCTAAGTTCACTCCATATAATTCTCAAACGCCTCTTCACTTGTCATCACCGTTTTAGCACCTTCAAGTCTCTTCAGCATCACAAATTCACAATAAGCTGTTAACTCATATAAGTATTAAGAAAATTTCACATCAATAACGAACAAAACTAGAGATAGAAACAAACTCCGGTTTGACTTTTTATTTTCATGAAACAGCATTTTAATGATGAAGAAGTTAACTAAACCCAGAAGTTGAAAACTGATAATGATAGAGAGATATGAAAGAGACTCACGAATACGAAGAAGAACAAGAAGCTAGACATGAAGAACTAACAAGAAAAAATGTGGAACGCAAATGCCCACGGAAACACAATCGGCTTTCGTCCAAGGAAGATTAATTTCAGATAACATTCTAATTGCTCAGGAGATGTTTCATGGGTTACAGACGAACTCGTCCTTTAAAAGAAAATTTATGGCTATTAAAACGGACATGAGTAAAGCTTATGATCGAGTAGAATGACTTTTTTATTGAATAGTTACTTATAAAAATGGGTATTTGTGAGAAATGGGTTTCATGGATAATGTGGTATGTCACATCAGTTAATTATAAGGTTCTAATTAATGGATAACCCATAGGTTTGATAATCCCCAATAGGGGTCAAAGACAGGGGGATCCTTTATCACCCTTTCTTTTTATTTTATGCACGAAAGTATTAATCGCCAATATTCGGAAATCAGAACATGATAAGATACTTACGGGAATGATAGTGGCACAAGCCTATCGATCTCTCATCTTTTGTATGTGGATGACAGCTAATTTTTTGGTAAAGCGAGTAACGAGTAATGTGGCGTTGTATTGGAAATTTTAAAGAACAAAGAAGCGGCATCTAGTCCACAAATTAATTTTTCAAAATCACCAATGAAATAAAGTAGAAGAATCTATGAAAGATGAACTTGTGGCAATTTTGGGAATCGCAAATAAAGGTGGCATGAGTTCCTATCTGGGTCTACTGGAAAGTTTAGGGGGCTTTAAGACAAAGATTTCTCCTTTGTTAGAGAGCGTTTAAATGACATAGTTAATGGATTGTCAAAACTATTATCTAAAGGTGGAAAAAGGATGACGATTAAATCGGTAGCTGTTGCGCTACCTACTTATGTGACGTCTTGTTTTAGACTACCAAAGTCGGTCACATCAAAACTTTCCAGCGCATTAGCGAAATTTTGGTGGAGTTCAAATGGACAATCGAAGGGTATGCATTGGATGGCATGGCATAATGTTGGAAAGAGGAATAGGTTTCTGGAATGTAGAAGACTTTAATACCGCGTTAATAGCAAAACAAGTATGGCGTTTAATTACGGTCCCAGATTCATTATTTGCTAAGGTCTTCAAAGGAAGATATTTTCATAAATTAGATCTCATTGATCCAATTAGACCATACATGCCCTCCTATTGATGGAGGAGTATTTTATCTGCTGGACATCTGGTTAACAAAGGGCTTATTAAAAAAGCTGCTTATGAAGTGTCAATTTCAATATGGAATGACCTCTGGATTCCAGCTCAACCTTCGAAGAAGTCTCACATGTCTACACACAAAAGTGGAAGCCCTCATTTTGGCACTAAGATGTATGATCGGGCAAAACAAGTGAGAAGTAGCCTTCTTCACAGACTGCTCCGACTTGGTGAAGATGGTGTCTTCTCCGACATAGTGGCATGCTTTCTCTATATACCTGGAGCCGATTCAGAGAGGCAAAGATGAGTTTGATTATTTTTCTCTATCGTTGGTTCTTTAAAGTGCAAATATAAAAGCAGATAACTTGACACGAAATATTCGTACCCAACCGCAAATTATCACATATGTAAACAATATCCCACCGCATTGGCTTTTATGAGTCAATCAAATAAAGTTGTTGACAAAAAAAAACCAAAATTCTAACTTATTCCCGAGACCTTGACAATTCCAGCTTAAAATTTCATTTAAGTATTTAACAACCAAAACCAAAAGTCTTAAAAAAAATTTCTGATTTTTAGAAAAGGATATAAACCTTTTTTTTTAATTTAACAGAAAATCTTCCAGAATATTTTTGAATTTAACTCAAAAACAGAAAATTAACTAGATTCCTTTTAATCCATAATTGTGATTTCCAAAAAAAATGCATTAATTTTTAGTTACTCCCTCCGTTTCACAAAGAGCGTCGTTTTAAAGTTTTATTTTTGTTTCACAAATAATGTCGTTTTGTATTTTCAATGCAAAATTTTGAATAAAAATCAAATTTTAACCTTATTTCTTTAATGTATTAATAAGAGAGATAATTTTGTTTAGTGTATTGATAAGGGGTATAATAGGATTTTTAATACTTTTCTTAATATATGTGAAAAAATGTAGAATGACACTTTTTGTGAAACAGATGGAGTATTATATTTGGAAGATTTTGCTAAGATTTAAATTTATGATTCTTCTATCATCTTTGCTTGATATCATTTTCAAATTATTTTCAATCATCATATAGATACATATCTTATTATATAAAGTATGGTTTCTAAAGTTAGTAAGTCATAGGATCGTGCCACATGTCAAATTAATCGATCTCCGATTTTGACACAGGTAAATAAAAAAATTTCTTTTATTTATCTAAAAGAAAAAATTTATAAAGAATGTATACGTATATATCTTATATAAAAATATCAAAAAATCTAAAGAAGATAATTATAAGGAAACTATATGTATCTTGTTAAATAAAAATAGAAATATAAGAAAAACAATTATAAGGAAATTATACGTATATCTTATTATATAAAGTTTGGTTTTCAAAATTAGTAATTCATATCATTGTAACACGTGGCAAGTTTATTGATCTCAGATTTTGACACGTATAGAACAAAAAATTTATTTTAAAAATCTTAAAAGATAATTTTAAGAAATTATAAACTTAAACAATCTTAAAAATGTAATATTTAATTATAAGAAAACTATACATAAATTTTCTATAAGAAAAATAAAAAAATATATAGAATGATAATTATAAGAAAGCTATAAGTATCTTATTATAAAATAGAAATTATAAAATTATTACTAATTCTAAAAAAAAAGGATAAAGAAATTTTATAATTAATTAATATCCTAAAAGAAAAAAGATTGTAAATACTCACCTCTATATAAATTCTTCAAAAACACCACTATTCATTCAAATTCGTACTATTGGTAAAGCTTTTCTTTTTTAAAAAAATATATTATTTAGAACGTCATACATTCAATTTTAATATGAATCCTAAAAGTAAAAAAGTATTAGTATTATGTTTTTTTTAAAATGAGATTTTGATACATTTAAAAATGAAAATTATATAAATAGAAAGAAAGTTACAATATATTACAAATTCTAAGAGTTAAGGAATTACTATTACTTTTTTACTAAAAGGTATAGGAAATATATAAATAACTAAAAAATTATGCAATATATAACAAATCATAAAAGTAAAAGAACCTTTTTAAAACGTATATAAATGAAGATAATATAGCAAATTACTAATCTTAAAGTATATTTTTGAGTCAACAATTTTAGTAGTTAAAGAAACTATGCAAAAGTGAAAGTAAAGAGACGTATATTTTGGCTTAATGTGTTCTTATGAACATTTTGTAGGTAGTCGCATAGAGCATACTTTAACATTTAAAACAAATATCTGGATGTAAAACCACTTTTTACTGGTAAAATAAATAGTAAGTTTGGTAATAGATGTAAATAAGATGAGGGTATAACCAGTGATTTGCATCTAGAATATTTTCTACAAAAGTTGTTGAATAATTTTAGGCGAGATGATAAAACTACGGTTTTTGAGATTTGACAATATTAATAATGATAAAAATTTGGAAAAAGTTTTAGTGATTGATAATTTAATTTTACAGAACTATTATAATAAACATTAGAATAAATTTAAAATATACAAATGCAAATGGTTTATTAAGACAAAAGAACGAATATATAAATAACTTTAATTAATTTATATAGTGTATAAGTAATTTCTACTTACAACTAAAATTTTAATCTAATTTATTTTGTTAAATTCGATTTTAATTAAAAATATTTAAACAATTTTTGACATCGGAAATATATTACTCAATCTATGAAGAAAAACACAGTGTGTTCAAAGTCACACATCGGTTAAAACGTTAGCATGACTTATAAAAAAGATCAAAATGATTCCAGATCCGAATGAACATAAAGCATGACTTATCAAGCGTCCAAATATACAAAATAATATGACTTTTTTTTCCGTCAAAGTAATTTATATTAATTGAAAAGATCATTGTACAATTAATTAACAATCCAAGAAAGAGGATTACTACTATCAGAATAAAACTGTATCTTATACTATCAAATTGATCTAAATTATGAGCTACTTGATTACAACTGCGGTTGATACAATCGAAACGTATTCCCTGAAATTTTATTGTCCAGAACTTGATGTCAAGAAGGAGACCTGCAATAGATACATCCGATAGTCCATTATTGATATTGTTAATCAAAATTTCGCAATCTCCTTCGAAGTAAGCGTGCGTGAAACCCCGACTCCAAGTTTGTTGCATTGATGAGAGTAGCGATTTTGCTTCTGCTTCTAATGGTGATCCGGTAGTATATAAATCAAATGATCCCCAAGCTTTCGTGGTTCCAGTGTGATCTCGGATAAGCCATCCGCCATGAGTTTGATTTGTTTGCATATCGAATTTTGCATCAAAATTACATTTGATGTATGAAATAGGAGGATGTGACCATGCCAACGTTGGGTTCTGTGGAGTAGTCTCTCTTGAAGGACTCCGTATTTGATTTTGTGTTGCCTCAATCCATTCCCGTACGTCAGCCTTTGCTTATAGCACGATTCTCGTTGAGCTACTTCTTAATTTGTTGAATATTAGGTTATTTCTTGCTTTCCAAATGTGCCAAACTAACCAAATGGGCAGAAGCTTTTGTTCTCTATTGATATTTGGAATTTGTTGAAGATTTAAAATATTTGATATGTTGTCTTCAACATTTTCCGATAGAGTTTATAGGAGAAGGGCTGGAATATTTGAAAGTCTCCAAATCATGGTAGCGAAAGGACACGTTAATAAGCAGTGGTTAATAGTTTCCTCCGACATACAACAACGTTGACATGTAGGATCTAAGTTCATACTCCTGGTATTTAACCTGATTGTTGTACCCAAAGCTCTTGATAAAACTCTCCATAGGAAATGTTTTATTTTTGGTATAGTTGGTAATTTCCATATGATGTTTTTCAAGACAATCGATCCATGAAGAATTGTGGGTTGAAAACCTTGTTGAGTTGGGTCATGTGTGGATAACCAATATCCCGATTTGACAGTATACTCTCCAGATTTATTGTAATGCCAAATAAGTCTATCCGGAGTAATCTGTACAGGAAGATGTATCTTTGATAAGAAAGCACGATCTGCTTGATCAATATGTTGAAGCATTCTTGCATTCCAAAATCGATAGTTTCCAGAAGCAGAAATGTAATCATGTAGTGATGTAGCTGGGTGGGCAGAAAATAAGTTTAAAAGACGTGGTGGATGTGTAGGAACAATGTTGTCGTTCACAATATTTATTGATTTACCATCTCCCACTAGAAAACGTGTTTCACTTTTAATGATTTTTAGTCTTGTTAAAATCGAAGACCATCCATAAGATTGTTTACTTCTTGGTTTCGCAATTGATACATCTTTAAAATAACGAGCTTTCATGATTCAAGCAAAAAGCGTGTCCGGATTTTGAATAATTTGCCAAGCTTGTTTTGCTAGCAAAGCATCATTGAATTTGTCAAGGTTACGAAAACCCAAACCTCCCTCTTTCTTCGAATGTTGTAATCTTTCACAAGCTATGCAAGCAATCCCTTTATTTTGTGAGCTCTTCTCCCACCAAAATCTCATTAGATGTGATTCAATTTCCGAAACCACTCCTAGTGGTATTTTAAAACACGACATCGCGTAGACCAGCATGGCTAACACCACAGACTTGATCATAATCTCTTTTCCTGTAGGAGAAAGAAATTTTGCACTCCAACTAGAAGTTCTTTTTTTCACTCGCTCGATTATGTACTCAAACATTTCCTTTTTTTTCACCCAAATTGCTCCGGGAGACCTAGGTACTTACCTCCTCCTACATGGTTTGGAATAGCGAGTATGCTTTTCAGGGAATCTTGCTTATATCCATAAACTCTCGACCCAAAGATGATCATAGATTTCGAAGTGTTGATTTTTTTACCGGAGTAGTAGTTAGAGACTTCAAATGCCTCCTTCAAAGCAATGCAGTTCCTCTTGTTTGCTAAGCAAAAAAATAAAGAGTCGTCGGCAAACTGGAGATGTGTGATAGCAGGCACACCATTTCCAATACGAACACCCTTTAGTTCACCGGAAGTAGTCTTTGATCTTATTAAGTGGCTCAAAATATCCGCATATATAAAGAGATATTGTGAGAGGGGGTCGCCTTGACGAATTCCACGTTCTGGGGTGATTGAGCCAAACAAAGAACCATTATTGAGTACCGAATAATGGACTGTACGAATAGTAGCCATAATCTAACTAATCCATTTTTCAGAAAAACCAAACAGCCGCGCATTGTAGTTTCTAAGAAGTTCCACTCGACACAGCCTGATGCTTTGCTAACGTCCGTCTTCACTGTCAAATAAGATTGCGAGACTCGTTTTCTGACTTTTAATGAGTGCATATATAATCTTGTGGGCGATCATAACATTATCTGTTATTAATCTTCCAAGAATGAAAGCCGCTTGTGAATCAGAGACAATTGTGTTTAAATGCCTCTTTAACCGCATCACCAAACATTTAGAAATGATTTTATAAAGAACATTGCATAATGCAATTGGTCTATAATCCGAAAGGGTTATAAGGTTAGTAATTTTTGGAAGCATAAAATGTTAGTGTGGTTAATGTCAGCTTTCATAAAAGATGTCTCAAAAAAAGATTTGACTTCCCGAATCACGTCTTCACCAACCACATCCCAGCATTGTTTATAGAAACGTGCCGTTAAACCATCAGGTCCTAGGGCTTTATTATCACCAATTAGACAGACAGCATCATAGATTTATTTGCTTGTAAAGTCTTGAGTTAAGTCTTTGTTGATAGCATGAGTTACCGTAGGGATAAAGTCAGCAAAAATCAATGGTAGAGATAGGGTGACCAGATATTATGTATACATTGGTGAAAAACTATTCCGCATGAGCTCCAATATCCTTATTTCTCCGATAAATTGTATCATTCTCATCTTTGATAGAAAGTATACAGTTTTGGAAAAATCTTGATTTTGTGCTAGCTTACAAAATAATATGACTTATTCGGTTTAATATGGTTCTTTATTTGAACCAATAATTTTACCGAATATACAAAATATTTTAAATTTCAATTTTAAATATTTAAACTTTTACAAGGTTTCAAATATTATAAATCTTTAAACTTTATAAGTTTAAAATAGTAATGAGTTTTCAATTTTATACAAAGTTTAAAATATTATTAATAGTTAGAATTGGCATTAGTCTTATGTAGTATGAGTTATATAGAATTGTTAATCTCTTTGACACCAATAAATATGTAATTCTAATACTAAATTACTAAATTAAACATGTATCACATGTCAAATCTAAAAAACTCCAAAAAAATTAAATCATATAATTTAGTACTAAACTAAAAACTGTAAAAAAGGTAACATTAGCATATAGAAAAACAAAAAATTATCTCTCTGTGTATTTCGGATCCAAATCTAATTTATACAAACGACTAAATTTGTAGCGTTCTGATTACCGATTTTGCAACTACGAATATCTAAATATACAAAATAATTGTCTAATACATACTTACATATTTCATTTAAACTAGTAGAAATTTATTCTATAGCCATGGCACCGTCACAGTCATTCCGTGGCTAGTTTCCAATAAGTTACGAAGTTGTCATCGAATGCCACGGAAAAAATAAATCCCAAAAACATGACATTTTCGTGGAATAATCGTGGCTTATTCTGCCACAATTAACAATAACTGCCACGTTTTAGTGACGATATATACGTGACTGATTTATCGCGAACAAACACCGTGGATAAACCGTGACTAACGAGCCACATAATATTCATGACTATAAGGATGGTCAATCACATAATTAGAAATCTCAGCCACAAATATTTTGTAGCACTTTCCGTGATATTTCCACCAAAAGAATCGTCTACTCAGTCTTAGACTTCGAAGTGGAGCAGAGAATATATTCGAAAACTAGTCACACTCTTAAAAACGTGACTATTTGTGACCTCTTATAGCCACGAAAGTTGTCTGTGGATTATCCGTGACTCTGTTTTAGCTCCCCAAACCAAAAATCCTCTCTCCAACCGCATAATTGTTTTATGTTGTCTTCATTTCTTATCTTCACTTCTCTTCCTTTTTTTTTTTTGGGCAAACCACTTCTCTTCCTCTCAAATTTCTCAATCATTTTCTCTTTTGTTTATTAGTTCTTATGTCTCATTATTTTTCATCAAGAGAGTGGATGGATCAACATAAAGATCCAATCACAAATTGAGTAACAAATGAAGTTTATGAGGGAGTTGAAATATTTTTTGCATTTGCTTGTAATCAAGCGTCTTACCAAGAGAGAAGTACTCTGTTGTGTCCTTGTGCAAGATGTAAAAATGGAAAGCAACGTGAGGCAAAAACTATATTTAGACATCTTTGTCAAGTCGGGTTTAAGGGAAACTACTATGTTTGGTCTCACCATGGAAAATATTATTATGATGTTGGTGAATCTTCGAGGGCAAATCATTTTACCGATGAAGAAGCAATGTGGGATGGAAAACCTACAATTTTCCGACAAATAATTATCAAAAATTTTGGTACGGAAATATTAATGTGGGACAAGATGTGTCATCGCCACATGTTATGGAGAATGTGATGGAATCAACCAATGAAGAGCCATATCATGATAGTGTTTTCATGCTTTTGAAGAAGCCAATCAACCCTTTTACAATGGTTGTGCTGAAGGAATATCTCAACTATATGTACTTGCATATATTGAAAGCAAAGAGCGATTACAATATGGTTAAGGCATGTGTGGATGAGATATCGCAGACTTTTAGAGATGTGTTGCCCAAGCCAAATACAATGCATGCATCATATTACAAGACAAATAATTGACACGAGCACTTGGGCTACTTGTTGAAAAGATTGACGTTTGTGAGGATAATTGCATGCTTTGTTGGAAAGAAGATAGATCACTATTATGTTGCCGGTTTTGTGATAAAGATAGATACCACCAGAACAGTTGGAAGGGAAAAAATCGGCCTAAACAAAAATGGATTTACATGCCAGAGCGGTTGAAACGGCTTTACCAATTAGAGAAATCCGCATCCCAAATGCAATGGCACACTGAACATTTGTCTCCTAAAGAAAAAATGCATCACCCATTAGATGGAGTAGCATGGAAGTATTTTAATGAGGTATATCCCAAGTTCGCTGCGGAAAGTCGTAATATTTATCTAGGTTTATCAACAGATGGATTTAATCATATTGGTATGAATGGTGAGGCACACTGAGTTTGGCATGTGATCGTCACTCCTTATAATTTGCCCTCTGGCATGTGCATGAAAGAGAATATTTTTTTTATCAGTACTAGTTCACAGGCAAAACATCCGAAGAAAAGTCTAGATATTTATTTTCAATCTTTGATTGAATAATTGCAGAGTTTGTGAAGTGACGGTGCGGAAGCATATGATATATCAAAGAAACAAAAGTATACCATGCGAGCTGCATTGATGTGGACAATCAGTGACTTTCCAGCGTATGGCATGTTCTCAAGTTGGATGATCCATGGGCGTTTAGCATGTCCATATTGTCTAGATCCGACAAAATCATTATGGTTGCAAAATGGCAGAAAGCATAGTTGGTTCAATTGCCATAGAATGTTTTTGCCTGAAGATCATCCTTACAGCCAAAATGTGCAAGCGTTTAGACGAGGCAAAACAATGATAGAAGATCGCCCACCATGGTTACGAAAGAATAAATAACATCAAGGGGTTGTACAGAACAGCCGATTGTGGAAGAAACAGGCACGAGAAGCCCGCTAGAACTGTCAATGGATACAGAGTTGATCACAATTGGGTGAAAAAGTATATTTTGGGAGTTGCCGTACTGGAAAACCTTCTTCTTCGACATAACCTTGACTTCATAAACGTTAAAAAAAATTCTCATCAACATGGTGTTGAATGTTCCAGGAAAGATAAAAGACAACATCAAATCAATGATGGATTTCCCAACATTATGTAATAGGCCGGAATTAGTTCTTAAGCAAGATGGAACGATGCCTGTGCCAAATTTTAGATTATCGAACGAAGGAAAACGAGAATTCCTCCTATAGCGGAAGAATGATATAAGATTTCCAGATGGATTCGCGTCAAAGTTTAGTCGTTGTATTGACGAAAATTATTTGAAGTTATCGGGTTTAAAAAGTCATGATTGTCATGCTATTATGCAACGACTTCTTTCGTTTGCGTTTTTGAAAACTTTTCCCAAAAAAAAATCACACCGCAATTTCAGGTAATGTATTATTTATGTTTATTTAAATCCAATTTACAATTCCATTGATAAAATACTAATAAGTGCTATTTTATATCTGTGTAGAAATTGCACTCTTCTTTCAGGATATATCAGCAAAAGTTTTACAAAATGAAGATGTTACCATGTTGAAAGAAAATATCGCAATGAAACTTTGTAACTTGGAGAAGGTATTTCCTCCATCGTTCTTTGATGTTATGGAACATCTTCCCGTGCAACTCCCAGATGAAGCGGCTTTGGGTGGTCTTGTCCAATATAGGTGGATGTATCCTTTTGAGAGATACATGTATCATCTGAAGAAAATTTAAAAACTAGCACGAATTGCAGGTTTGATAGTTGCGGAATGTTTGAATGAAGAGAAATCTGATGCATCTGCAAATTACTTTGGACATCCAGAAGTTAGAGAAGTACATGCAGCTCCTGGAGATATTCGATTTACATATTATTATCCAGACTAGGATATGACCTGCGGTACACCGCGGTTCAATATTTTTATTATTTTACTTATAAGAAAAGAATAATTGGTTGTATTTAATATTGGATGTTGTTTGTGGTGATCGATAATTCCGTAGAATGGTTGTGATTTTGATTGCGTTATAAGTTTTCGATATTAGAAATGTCTAACATGTTTTTCATCGGTTCATATGTGTTACATAATTATTATTTGACTTTTATAGTAATGGTCTAATTGATATTAACAGTATACATTATTAAATTTTGTACTCCTTCAATACTGATCATTTTATTTGATTTTAATTTTTAAAAGTTCGATAATGTATAAACATACAGCTGGTTTCTACAGTAAGACGGATATTTGGAATATGTGTACTTAGCTTTTATATGTTAAAGGTAAATTTGTTTACGTTAGTAATATAATTCTCAAATGAATTTTATTTAATTTATAGATATTGGAATATATGACTTATTTAAACTTAGCATATCATTAATTTGAATCAATCTAGATTGTATAATAATTCTTATTACTTTTAAAACAATGTTAATTTTGTCTTTGTAAATATGTCTATAAAGACAATTTTTAACTGAAATTATGTTTGTTTTATGGTAAGAATATGATTCTTTTAATTAGTTTGCATCATGTAATCAAAGACTTAACAACATAATTAATATGCTAAGTAGAATATAAGCCCAATTAACGAAACCGCAGCCAAATAAGAGGCCTCACAATTAAGACCATGTATCTGATAATCAACAAAGAAAAAAAAAACATTTAGCAGCAAAAAAATAACGATCGATCAACATGATTGGTTGTTTCGTTTCCAATCTCGATTAATCATCTGAATTTGAAATCCAAGATGTTTCAGATCCAATAATCTTCAGATCATAATTGGTGCTAGACGATCAAGGTGATTCAAACCTCCATTGAAATTGGAATCTTTTTTTCCGATCCAATTTCTCTGTTAGTTCTTCTAAATCCAAACTCTTAAATTCGAAAGTGGAGTTCTTATGTAACGATTGTTGATGTCTGTAAACTTAATTTTGTTGAAATAGTAATCGCATGCCATTGAAAGAACTTATTTCCGATTGACCAGCTGATTCTGAAATCAATATATTTAAAGTGTTTGTAATTCAAGTTATTTTCAATGTTTTGAACCTATAAACGTTGATTTACCTAGCAAATGTACTGATTTGCTAACCAATTTATCTGATTTGTATAGGATTGAACATAGAAACTGATTCATTCTAAAGCTTGGGAAAAGCAATGTTTTACTTAGGTATAGATTTACATATTATTATCCATATGTGCCTAACTTGTTTTACCATGAGGGTCATGTTAGTGGAAAAGCAATGAATAAATTGTAAACAAATGATGACTACACGGCGTTTCAGACGTCTATGTTGCATAATTGTGACTCATTTGATGCCTATGAAAAGTATTAAGTG
This sequence comes from Arabidopsis thaliana x Arabidopsis arenosa, assembly GCA_019202795.1. NCBI lineage: Eukaryota > Viridiplantae > Streptophyta > Magnoliopsida > Brassicales > Brassicaceae > Arabidopsis > Arabidopsis thaliana x Arabidopsis arenosa. The sequence continues at coordinate 14,061,531 of CM032923.1, read as the reverse complement.
TTATCATTTTCTATGGTTACCGACTTACCATATTTAGTTTATGAATTTAAATTATTTTGCTTCCAAAAATGTGTATAGGATGTTTGAAGAGTATATGACGGAGCGCATTCCGGAAATTTCTAGTAAAGATATGCAAATAGTTAAAGACCAACACTTTGCGCCATGGGTTAAAGACTATGGGAGATTAATAAAGTCATAATCGTTTTTCTATTATAAAAAATTTAATAATTAATTGAAAATACTATCTTTGGTATTTAAATGGCAGATTAATTTGCAAATCCATTATTTTATACATATGTTTTTTTCTCTTTGATTGTGCAGATGATTGAGTTAGGTTCTGATCAACCACCACCTTTTACAGAACTTGTACGGAGGACTTGCACTCGTAAAGATGGAATTTTCATCGATGAACGAGCTAAGTATCTTGTAATTGATGTAGAAGAAGTTGTTAAACTGATGACAAGTGATGAAGGATCTCTCAATTCTGTCAATGAAACTGACTCTACTACTGCTACTCCTACTCACATTCTGCTCAACCAAGAGTATCTCAAGGTACTCTTCAAAATACTCTCATGTTGAATGTTTTGAGAATTAGTAAGTAGTTTTATTTTTTCTTTGTTGTGAATGGTTGTTTTTGACTTTTGATATGAATGTTTGTTTATGATTGTTGGTTAATACTTATTTGGTTATATCTTTTCACAGCGCGGCCAAACAAGGAAAGGACGTATTTATGGAATTGGCAGCGTTCAATACCGGGATTTTAATCCATCTTAGACAGTCTCTACTTCTCTTCAACACAACCTTGACATGGACATGCGTATCTCTTGTTTGGAGAAGAACTCTGAAACTGTCAACATTAATGTTGAAACGCTCAAGGCTGGCATGACGACACTCAAAGATGATATAGTGAGTGAGTTTAAGGATGAGATGGCTGCAACGAGAGCTTCGCTACAAGTGATTCTGCAGGCTCTCGGGGTTAATTCTGCTACTCCCCAACAGGTAAATCATACTCAACCTTATGTTCCTACTGAAATGTCTCCCAATCCCACTGTTCAGAATGCCACAATGCCGAATTATGCCTCAACTCCACCTATGACTACAGCTCAACAAGCTGCCTTTGAAGAGTGGTGACCCAAGCTTTACAAGCACTTAGTTACGTAGTCTGCTGCTCTTAGTTTCTTGTTTTAATTTTCAGCTTGCTTTTAAAAATATTTGCATCTTTTGTAAGACTTTTATAAGTCTTTTGGAATCTTTTGGATCTTTTGTAAAACTTTTGGCAATGTATGGTAGTTTGGATTTAAAATTTCAGGTTATTAGGGTTTTAAATTTCAGGTTACAGATTTCAATATATTTTTTTCTTGGCCAATCACAATTAGTCACAAAAACGTTTGTGACATTTTAATTAGCCACAACAATAAGGTCACAGTGGTTCGTGGTTAATAGTATCTTCACAATCCACAGTTTAGACATGTATAATTCGTGTCCAATAAAGTCACAAAAACATACATGAATAAAATCGTGGCAAAATGAGAAACGAACATTTATATGTACAACTCGTGACTAGATTAGGCACGAAATATGCGTGCATAAACCGTGGCTATAATGTCACGAAAAACACGATAAATTTTAAGTCACGATTGTATAGACACAGTCGTTTTTGGTGTATGTTCGTGACTCTTTGGTCATATAGCCACAAAATTTTGGTCTTAGTCACAAAAGTTTCCATAGCTATACACTTTTTTTTTACTAGTATATCTATACTAGTATTTTTGAAGTACATTTGTTAGCGGGTGGGTTAAATTGTTATCCGACAAATTTGGTATCCGACCTAGTAAGAAATTTTTTTCATAAATTTTACACCGGATAGTTCATATCTTTTTTGGATCGGGTCAAAACATATCAAAAATTCTGAACCGGATATTGCATATTTAAAAATATACATATTTAGAAGATTTGGTTAAGATTTAGAAATTCAATTCCCTATCATCTTTGTTTGAACATTTTTAACTGTTTTGAATCGTCATATAATACATAAAGTTAAAAAAAAAATCTTAATTTTTTTTTCTGCATATATTGGAATTTAAAATTTCTAAAACGGATATATATTACCCAACTGATGAAAAAGGTGTGTGTTCAACGTCCCATATCGGTTAAAATATTTAGATATTGATTCAGAACATATTATAAATAAGATCAAAATGAATCCAAATCTGAATGAACAAAAAGCTCAACTTAATAAGCATCCAAATTTAAAATTATATACCGTTTCATTCGGTTTTTTTAGTTTAACTGCTTAATTTTACGGAAATATTAAATTTTAAACTTTTAAATGTTTTAAATAATATAATTCATATATTTAAAATCAATAAAAATTTTATAATATTATGAACATTTGAACATATATAAAGAGTTACAATAACACGAGACGAGTTATATTGGTAGACGATTATATAACGGGACGAGTTTTTAAGAAGTTTTAATATTATAATTCATATATTTAAAATCAATAAAATTGTTTATAATATAAGAAAATTTGAACATATACAAAGAGTTAAAATAATATGAGACGGTTATATTGCAGGAAGGGGTTATATTGCAGGACGGGGTTATATGACGGGACGAGTTTGAATAAAAAAAATTTACAACATCATTAACCCGCTGCTTCAATACGGTTAAGTATTCATTTTATTACTTTTTTAACACCACCAATATTAGACATATCGAATGATCCTGATTAAAGTAAATTGTATAAAACAAAAATTGTCTTGTGGTATACTGTTACTTAATAACAATTATAAACTATAAAATAATACAATTTGGAAAAAATTTTATATAATATTTAACCATTAAATTTTAATAATCACTAATTTTTAAAACAAATTGTCATGCGGTATATACCGCAGATTAAAATCTAATACTATATACACGTTATTGGTGAAACACATTTTTCAAATCATTTGAATATATCACAATCGTTTACTTTTTTCGAACTTAGCGTTACTTTAATATTCATCCCGAGCTAAGCACAGGTTAATACCTAGTTAAATTTTATTGTTGGTGTCTCCTTAAATTTGAAAATCTCAAATTTTAAAAAAAATAAATGTCTTTTTGTCATTAGTATTTTTTTCTTAATAGTTTTTCTCTTTATCGCAATCTTTCATTTGAACATTTTCACATACGACAATCTTAAAATTGTTAGATCGCCTTTTTTGAGTTGCGCCTTTTTGGATGGTTAAATCTTTTTTACATAGCTTTTTGTTTCAGAGAGTTGTCATTTTATTTGTAATTTTTCGTTTTGCACATTTTCACAAATAGTTACCAAAGTGAAATCGGGACTGGTCATTAACATGTTCGACATAAATTGGCTTAGAACGTGACCTCAATCTTGTCCAATTACTCTACTACATCAAGGCATATCAAGTTGTGCATCCAGGAATATCAAGTGGCGATGAACTAGTCTCCGTCTTCGATTAGTTGATCTACTAACTGATTGAGTGTGTTCTTGAGACTATATTCAGTATGGTAAGAACCTCCTCAGCATCTTGGACTCAGCGGTATGAAAATATGTTACTTAACAGAAGGTATAATGTACAGTCACAACTCTTTCCAAGATGTAGTAAAGTCCCCACATACAGTATGTAACTTTCTTCCTTTTGCTTATTCAATACAGCCATGTATGATTTGGAGCACATTCTTCCACTTACAAGGATTGGACAAATTTGCGTATGAAGCGAACTATTTCATGATATACAAAGAAAAAAAAAAAAAAAAGACTAAAGGTAAAGGTCCGGTAAGGTGAAATGGCGAGTAAAGAATAATGAGATGGGAAAAAAAAGGAAAATAATAGAAGAAACCAAAACGTAATTAGAAAGGAAGATAGGAGGAATTTAATACTTCGTGAGTTAAGAATCGATGTGGCTTATAATTTCTTTTTACTCTATCATTTGTTGATCGGAATCGATGTGGCCGAAGATGTCTGGACAGTCTACCCATAATCCATCCTCTCGGGCTTCCCAGTAACCTCCTTTGTATCGGTATGACTCGCTACCTTTCTCCTTCATGAACCACCTCGGCTTCCATCCTCTCTCCTGCATCTTCCTAGCCTGTCTCGTCACACAGCCCAGTTTATAGCATGTGAATTCTAAATTCTAATTCAGTGTAAATTTCTGAAAACCGAAACAGAGGAACCAAACCATTAAAAAAAAAAAACAAATCCTCAGTGGTGGTGTGACTTGTTTTACCTGACGTTGTCGCTGTTCCAGCCGCAACTTCTCTGTGTTGGCCATTTCAAACTCTCCATTCTCGAGATACCTCTGGTCCGGTCGCAGCCTTGAATCCGTTGGTGGAAGGCTCTCCTACATCAATTTCTCCTTTCAGGTCAGAATGTCTCCCTAAAAAATTAATTTATCAAAATAATAACAAACAGAATTCTCTGCGGAATTCACCTTAAGCCCAGGCGTAAGCTCATTCAACGTGATTGCAAAACGTGTTAGATTATACTTTGTTGCGTTTCCAGGAGGTTTGCTCCGTTTCCAGAGAAGTTGAGCTCCTGACATAGCTTCACTCTGTTTCCCTTTCCCAGAACAATCACCCGTCACAAAGTGCATGCTCTCATCCCATTTCCCAAACATCGTTGCCACTGTCTTCCCACTCTTGTCTTGAACTATACCATGAACCTGTGACGAGGACAAATTACTTGAAGCCTCACAACGTAAATCTCTGACCATCACAACTAGATTTGGACATAAGAACCTAGCCAAAATATCTCAATCGAAACCAAACTTTACTTTGGAAATAGACAGTAACAATATCTTATTCCAAAGAACAGCATAGATTGAAGTTCTTTAATCACAAAAAGTACGGATTAGAATACTATACCTATACAATATTAATTGGAATTTATATTCTATACAAAACGGAACTAAAGCCAAACCTACTGAAAACTTTTCAACTGAACAAAACCAAAAAATAGGTTCTAACTTGGTTATACATTTCTTAAAATTGAATAACCATATGTCCACTGCTAATCACAATACGTGAACACAACATCACCAAAGCTAACACGTACCTGATGAGGATTTCGGTCTATGATGGACTGCTCCTTGAATTTAAGTTTACATGAGTATTCAGCACTGCCCTCAATACGCATTGTACCGTAGTGATCACAGTACAGTTTACCAAGTATGAGATTGTATATTGATGTAGTCACCTACAAGTTGAAAGAAAGAATAATATTAGTGAACAAAGAATACAAAATGGTTATTTGTTTGGTAAATATTTGATTGGTACCTTGCTCCACTGAAGGATTTCTCCATCATCAAATTGCAAAGTCAATACACCAACAGGATCAAGCTGAATAGATCGACCCCAGAATTTGCTCCTAAGATTGCTGTCTCCCCAGAATTTCCATCCCGTGCCATCACAATGGCATGCAACAACCATAGGATGATGACTGACCTGACACCAACATGATTAAGAGGTCTGAATATATAGCTATAGCTAATGAAAACACAGAAAAGAAGATCTGCGTGTTGTGAACTGAAACCTTTTCTGAAAAAAATCGAAGGCCTTTGTCTGGATAGTCTGCCTCGTATGTTTCACCTAACAATGGATTAAAAGGTTTGCAGATTCTTCCTTCGGTTGATGCATACCCAGATACAGCAAAAGCAGCTACATTGAGAATCCTCATGAGGCTATTTCCCTGAAAAAAGTTTCACGTACTGAGCAATATTCAAGATGCTACCATCAGGGATTCAGATGGTACAAGTGTTCAGATGATTTACCCTTTTGCCATATTCAAATGCACGGTCAAGAAGGTATGAATATTCCAAATCCTCAAAACATTTCTGTAAAGAAGATAGTGGCTCGTTGAAGTAAACAGGAAGACAGACTTTTGTTAGGTCCTTGCCTATATTGTCTTTGATCATTGACCAAAGGCTAACACTTTTCTCCTTTTCAACCGGATCAGGTAAATTCTTCCTCCTTTTGACGCGAGGATAGTTGCATCCAATAGACTTGATGGAAGGATCAATATCATCTTCTGACTCAAACCCATCTTCATCGGAAGAAAATGATGACGTACGAAAACCAGAACCACTACTCTTGAAAGAACTTGAAGAAAGAAAGTCACGTGTATCAAAAAAGGTATTTTCTTCCTCATCAAATTCCTCCTCGGCGGCATCACCGCGTTCATTATCATCATCAGATTCGGTGGCAGTCCCTTCTGAGATTAAAAGAACCAAGTCAATTGCAAACTCGAATCAAAACACAGGCAGATGAAACAGTTATATGCAGGAATGCTAGGCTCAGGAATGGGATGCTCGGTAACTCACCACTGAACTTCTCGTGTCTCAATTCACCGGAACATCCATTATCAGCCTGTCTTTGACTCTCATCTACAACAGTGTTCTCCAGATCTACCTTTTCCGTCTAGAGAATAATGCAGAAAGAGCAAATTCTTAGCAGAGTATAGCCGGAAGAGAGAACAACATACAAACTATTAATACTAATAAACCCTCTTGTAAAGTTAACAGAATTTCTAAAACACTATAAACACATAAGATGCGGGATACGATATCCAGCAAAATGAACAAAATCAACAAATTTCCAGCCAGTACAACACCAATAGATCATAACAGGTCATCCCAGCCACTCCAATACAATATTACCATTGCACACAGATTATAGCAGTCAACCTGACATCTAAACTAAAGAGTTTGAGCAGGTTTTTGTTGGTAAAGTTGTAATACCTCCAACTGCCTAAGAGTATCAATGAGAAGCCACTGCTTCTGCTTGAGAAGCACTAGCTGGCTCTGAAGTGCTGAGAACTCAGACTTCATAATTTGCTCACAGTCCTGAATAGCTAACTCACTAACTCCTTCCTCAATCAACCTTAGCCTAAGCTTCTCCGTAGACATGGCCAAATTGTTAGTCGGAGCCATCAATTCACTATTAGACATCCTTGGAAACATATCTTTAACAGCTTGTAAAGCCTCAACCCAAGTTGTTCGGTCCTCCCGCGTCTCTGCACGCAAGTGAAGCCTCTTCGTACCAGTAAAAATGGAAAACCTCTTATCATCTGATCTACTCTCCCTAACTGAAGAAACCTACACAAAACAAATACAATCAAAATTAATGAATTCAAACCAGAGAAACACACTACGGCTATGAAACTGATCAATCGTTGGACTTGTATCGAACCTTAAGATGGACTTCTCCAAATGGCTTGCGACGAAGCTGGCAACTACTGCTGCTTCCGCCACGTCTGTGGTGCCTAGAGATCATACGAGCAGACTCATCTCCGATAACTTTAGATCCTTTTTCAGTTTCAGGACTAACAAAGATCTTATCAGGTCCATGAATCTTATAATAAGAAAGCACACCATCTTGCAAAACAAACCACCTAGGTCTCCATCCTCTACCATAATTCACCCACTTATACAAAATCCCAGCAATTCCATTCCCAACAATATCGTTAATCTTAACATCAACCGGAGGTTCTCTAACCGCCGCCGGCAAAGCTAAAACGCGTTGCCCCAATCGATTCGCGACATCACTCTGGTGATTAAACGAGAGACTATGAATAAGATTCTGATTGTTATTCAATTGACCTGAATGATGATTATAACTCTGAGAAGCAGATCGAGAAATAATCGGCTCGGATCTCGCGGAACCAAAAGGCGTTGCGGAGGAAGCAGCGGCGTGTATCGGTAGAGGTGGTTGTGGTTCCGGTAACGGAGGCATCGAAGGAGAGTGATCAGAGACAGTGGTAACGCAACAGAAGGGATGCATGTGGTGAGAGACGTCTAAGATGAGAAATCGAAGAGATTATTGATTCCGTTGGATCCGATGATTGTGCGGTGGTTCACGGTGGTGATGGTGGTGGAGAGGAGGAAGAAAGTAACGGTCATGGCATAGAGGATTTGAGGATTGAGAGAATTGTTGAAGAAAGGAGAAAGAAGAAGAAGAGAGGTTGTTGAAAATTGGTCAGAGAAGAAAGCGAAAAGTTCGGTAGCAGAAGAAGAGTCACCGGAGAGGCCAAAGCTTTTTTTTTGTTTTCGTTATTTGTTTTTTAAATTTTAATTTACTAATTTTGTTTTATTGTTTTTTTTTAAAATTGGAATGGCTTGAACTAAGAGGACAGAAAAATCGGTGCCGTCGTTGCGGTGTTGTTTGCTGACGTGGCGAGAATCGAATATGGGTCACTCGCATTTCTTTTCTTTTTTATTGTAATGAAAATCGTATTTATAATATTCCCGATTAATTTAAGCAAATCATTAATTCCATTGTTAGTTGAAGGAATTTAATTAAATATTTATAAAAACATTAACTAGTTTTCCATGTTTCGTTTTGATATCGATTAAATACCATTCAAATGTGATCTTAAAAATTATGGTAATCATTGAGATTTGATTTACGGTCAAAAATCTTTAATTAAACAGTTGATGTGATAATTTATTAGATCAGATTACATTTGATAAATGCTAGAATCTTCGCTGATACTCTTGATCCTAAAAATATACGTACTATTTGAGTTATTTTCATGTTTTTTTAAAGTTTTTATACAAATAAGAAAAAAAGAGAAATTGGAAATAAAGGAACACTAAAAAATAAAAAAGTTTGTTCATATACTCTTTTAGTCTTTTACTATGAAATTGTCACATTCGCTTTAAATATCCCTACATATTTTTAACTCATTTTTAAGCAATTTTAAAAAGGCAAGATCAAGAAAACATGTTGACATACAAGAATGAAAATGATTTGAAAGAGAAATTTGTGATTTATATTATAATATGTATCATACCACTAAAATAGCGTAAACTATTTATGGCAAAGAAATGTGTAAATAGAGGATCACTCTTCACTATCTCATAATCAAGTGGCAAAACATTCTTGATTTTTCCAAGGATAAACATTCTGCAATTGTTATTAATCTGCGTAACTTAAGGCTCATTGTCATGTCTGAGAAGGCGCTTAGGAAATTCTTTAACACGATTGTGTCGCAACTACGATCATTGAGCGTTTCGAGTTATTATTTTATGGATTCAGATCTTCTATTTCACTACTACTCTATGTTCATGTTTTTGTTTTGAGAATTGGATTCACTAATAGTATATGTTCGTGTTTTTGTTTTGAGTTTTGGATTCAATACTAGTATATGTTCGTGTTTTTGTTTTGAGAATTGGATTCACTAATACTAGAATTGGATTCACTAATACTAGTTGTGTCTATGTTCGGGTTCAACATTTTCACAAGGAACATTATTTTGAACCAGACCAAATGAAATATGAGCCAAACAAGTTAATAACGTAAATCGAAAAACAAAAAAAAATAACAATATACAAGTACCAATCAAGCAAATTGAGGATTCATGTGGTACAAGGATTCGAGGAAAGAGATCTCTTCTGATGGATCGAGTAAATTGTGGAGGTTGAAATAAGTTTATTAAGTGTTTGATCCTCTACCATTTGGAGGATAGATCAATTTGATGAGTGTAATTGTATATATTGGCGTGTTTATTTTGGTTCTAAAAGACCATTCAAGTTATGCATATAAGTTGTTTGATTAAATGTCTTAATGAAGATTGTGTGAATTTTGCTTAGATGGATTTGAGTACGGGTTCATCAAGTATGTGTAGATTGTGAAGAAGTGTGATTGTGGATTGTCAGGAAAAATATTCACATCAAAAACTAATAAGAATCATGGTAGAAAGTTCTTCGGATGTCAATTGTACAAGGTATGCTTGTTGTGTGTATGTGTTTTGTTTTTGTCGAACTGATGAAAATTGTGCAACCACATTTTTAGTTTTTTTTTGTCTTTGTAAGATGGTGGAACTGATCATTGCAAGAACTTTAAGTGGTTCGTTCATGAAGAGTTTAAAGGGTGGTCGCGCAATGCATTGATTCAAGTTTTAGATGAAAATTGTGAGAAGGAAAACCTGATAGATCAACTCCAGATGAGAATCATGGAACTTCAAAGTGAATCGGAGAATCATGTGAAAGATACAGAGAAATTCAAGTATAGACAACGATTGATCATCACAGGGTTATCCGGAGTGCTTGCATGTGCCAGTGGAGCCATAATATTTGGTTGACTTTTAGGTAACAATTTGTTTGCCACACTTTACAGTATTTAGTCTTCTTAATCTATTGTGGATTTATACGTATTTAAGCAAACATAAAAAAAAAGGTTATCTTGTCTTTGTCACAATTGCATCAAAAAAATAGAGTGATCATACTAAAAAAAGGTAATAAAACACCTAGTTAATCTGTTTAGACGATTGATCATACATAGATTGATCAAAGAAATCACTCATAAAACACCTAACTGATATCAATCAATTTCGATGTTATCGGACGATAGCTGCAGAGGTTGATATACTCCATTCGCTCAATTAAGATAGGATCATCAGCAACTTCCCAAAGGTCTACTGCAATCTTCAAACGCGCATTTTTAATGTTCGCATCGATTATCAAATCCATTTCTAGCTAAAGCATATGACACTCGATGTACTTCAACGCATATACTCCGCAGTTACTCTTCGTATTATTCAGATTAGGTGGCACCTTGACATTTATGATCTCATATTGTGTCAAAAAAGAATTTTCTCATATACATTCGAGTATAGTTCTTTCAAAATCCGAAGGATGCTGTATGTGAATGATTCCACTTGCCTTCTGTTGTTGTTTCTAGAACAGTCGAAAACTTCAACAGTTCTTAAAGCAAAGTTACTGCAAATAGAAATCCAGTAATAACCATTGATGAAGACCAGAGCATATATTATGTTAAAATCCAAAGCCCACTTTTTTTTGTCTTTCCATGAGATGTGTAATCACATGCGACGTAAGCTAGAACACTACTATCCTGTTTGTGAATCTTCTTATTTCTCATATACTTCGTGTGTTTGTTTTTGATTCGCATGCTAAACATACAATTCATAAAACCAACACGAACTGACTTTAGTCGGCCTTAAGATGTGTACTCCCAAAATAAAAATATCCTGACATCCATTTCCTGAAAACAAATAACTGTTAAAATTATTTTAGTACCAATTAAAATAAATAAGTAAAGCATAATGTTGAAAAACAAATTACTACTTACATCATTGTCTGGTCAATTCTTGTGCATGATGAGTTGGACAGAACTTATGTATAAAATGTATTTAGTAAGGTTAACGGAAAAAAAAGACAATTATAAAACCAGTTTAATTTCAAAAAAAAAAAGAATATGAAGATTACAAAACATATAAAAAGTTCTTTTATCATTCTTCAAAAGCATCCCATCTATCTTGAGATAAATAAACCTTTACCGCGTCAACGTCATTTTTCCGAGTTTACCATAACACCTTTCCCGCCATGCAGGCCAAGACAATGTGTTATTCATCGAACTTGCTAAAACGTTTTCTTGAAACTTCACACACAAACAAGAACATTGCACACAACTCATGTACCATACTCACTTGAGGAAAAAGAAAAAAATTAATGGGTGAGTAAAGAATACTCAGTGAGAGGAATCAACTCTTCCCACTGAAACATATAACACTTTCTAAAGCTATACAACCATTATCATAACATATAAACTTGGACACTAGCAATCACATAACATGCCTTACTTGCTAAACACAACAACATTCATGACAAACATCTTAACCACATGGCCATACATAAAACGTTAGGTCTAATCATCCCCGTGATGAGTAGAACCTCCTGAGTGGAGGCTGGACCTCGTGGCTCAGACACTCCCATGCATTCCGGGCTCGTCAGCCGTTCTTGACCAGTTGTTACCCTGTCAATCCATCACTGTCCATCATTACTAAAGAGACCACGACCCATTGCTCGGTTCTTTCCAGTCATGAATACATACATCATACAAGCATCCTTATACTTAACATCTTCACACATAATAGTCAAACATCATCATCATACATATCAATAAATAATCGTCAAATCATTTGTCACATAATCTTATCCTACACAATCAGATCTATCATGCGTCAAGAAGCATAACAAAAGAAAATGATACTATGTTTCGCAAATACCACCCTCACCTTAACCTAGTTAAAGATGAAGAATATCTCTCGTCTCCTTTCTCCTTTATAAAAACGTAATATCTTAACTGCAACCACATGCTCTTTACCTCCACGGTGGTTCTCCATCAACCAAGACCTTACTCAATGAGTCATGAAAGCTCCTGCAAAGCGTTAGAAAAATAATCCCACTGTTTAATTTGTTGTCAGTAATATCATGAAGCTCTCCACCAAATTTCGTTTCGATCGACATAGTTTGGAACCTCCAACCGTTCCCTTAACGAAGCCAACACAAAACTATTTTCCAAGGTTCCAAATTTGACCAGATTCTATAGTTACTTGTCTAGGAAAAAACACTAATAACTTCTTGAATATAAGACCGATTCAAGCTCCGTCAGTTGCTGTGGATTCATGGCAACGTGATATTTCTAGAGACGTCTTACTCGTCATCTGGTTCTCTCTGGTATGACAAGAATTAGCCTCGTAAAACCCCAACTTGAAACTACTATTTTTCCATCATCTTCTTTCTTATGTGCTTCTATTTTTGCTTCGCCCCTTTTCTGATTTACTAGGATCTGCTTCATCTCACTTCTCCTTATTCTCACAAACGAAATCTCCCTCTCCCAATGCTTTTCCTTCATGATGGTGATAATTCCTTCTCCTCCGCCATGTCTCCCCCTTCATCTCCGCTTTTTTCTTCTTCTTCTCTTTCACGATCTGCTCCTTGTTCTTCTTCCTCCTCAGAGTTTCAGTCCTAATTCTGATTGAGACTCTTCTTATCTCTTTCTCTTTATCTCCCTTGGATATGACTTGGATTATGATCTCTCCTCTTGACTACAGACATCGTCATTGATGACAACATCACAACACAACGATGACGGGAAACCAAAATGATGGTGGCTGCTCAACTCTCCTCTCTCTCTAACTCACGACAGCGGTGGCGATCTCATGACGTTGGTGTTCTGTGACTCTTTTTCAGTTCACGACCTCTTGATTGTTTGGGGGCTAGGGTTCAAGTTCTAATTGTTTGCTCTCTTCCAAAACGAAAACAAACTCATGAATATGTAGGTTTTTTTTATATATATACACATAACATAACTTTTTCTCGCTTAAGAGTTTTTATTTTAATTGGACTTTAATGACTTCATCTTAATGGGAGTGGGGTGTTACATTTACATTATAACTCGAGTCTATAAACTCTAAAACGTCATCTTTGCGCTATGACATGTCGACGTCTTCTCGGAATAATCTCTGTGTAGGATCAAAATTGGCTGCCTGTAATATTTTGGAAAGATACCCCACTGATTTCTGTAGAAAACCGTGGGTATCCAAATTAAGGTCTATTTCACCCATTTCGGTGAAATAATCATCAAACGTATTAATTTTCCTCCTCTCAATACAAAAAAAAAAACCAATGTAAATATTACAATACATAAACAAAAATTGTTTTATATAAGTTTTATAAACTACTAAAACACGCAGACACACAGCCGAATTACAATGTTTTACAAGCTAAATACAACAAAACAAGCATAAAGTCTTATTTTTTACGTACCATAGACTTTGGTTGAACGGATGGTGGCTTCGCTTGTGTCGAAGTCGATGCAATACTGGTAATCGCTTCCTTGAGTTCTGATACATCATCCTCTATCTTCTCCAATCGTTTGCCTATATCTTGACCAAAAATGCTTGAAAGAAGTTTCAAACACTTCTTTGATGAATGACTTCATTGCTTCATCAAAACCATGCGTTGTTGAGGCTTAACATAACATTTTCATTTTCCGAGTCTTTGCACCATGGTTAACGTCCTTCTTTTTCTTCTTCTTCAAACTTGTCTCTTGTTTCTTCTTAATACTCTGCAAACCATAGACTTGGTTACCTCCATCACTAACATCTGCCAATTCTTTGCCATAAGGAGGTATCTTACTTTAACTTTTAGCATAATCATCTTCTTCTAAAACCTCATCTAACTTCTCTTCTTCCACATCATCAATCTCAACATCTTCCCACTCAAAGTCACCAAAATCGGAACCAAATTTGATCAAGGAATTTAAGTTTCTAACTGAAAAATCATTGATCTCACCTTGCCTTAAGAATTCTACTGACCCGAATGCATTATATTTTCCAGTAATAGAAATATATGGATATACAAAATAATAGTTACAAAAATGTTAGTTAACCAACAGATTTTGAAATATTAGCAAAACCTTTACAATATCCAAAAATACTACTACTAACATTTGGTCCCATTGATTGCTCTATGAAGATAATGTCTTCATAAAGGACTTTTGCTGCTCCTTTCCAGTTAGAACATCTAGGAGATGCTCCTAATTCTTTGTTAAGGTTTTCTCTCAATAATTCTCCAAGCAAATGAATTGCTTCCATAACCCATATATGTAATGGAAATAAGAAACCATTAAGGGCGTATAATCTGATCTTCTTCAAATATTTTCTTGCTTTTGTGACCGACTTAACAATATAGTCCACTACAAGAATATTGAGCATCCGTAGCGTCTGAATAACGCTATCTAACTATACTATAGCGTTTTAAAAAGCGCTCTATCATCGTCCGTCATTATAGGTCGAAGACTTAACATAACAGATTTTCTTTGTGCTATTGTACTATTTTATTATAGCGGTTTCGTATTTGCAATCATATCTTCTATAGAGATCCGAATTTAATTTTGAATTTTAAATTATAAATTATAAATTATAAATTTTTATTTTTTAAAATTTAATTCTAAAAGCTATAATATTAATTAACAAGTATAAAATATAATAAATTTATAAGCACATTTACAATAAGTATGAGAAATAGCAATTAAAAAAACCAAAAAAAAAAACAAAAAAAAAAAAGAAAGAAAAATCTCTCCTAACTCTCTTCAATCCTTCGCCTTCTCTTCAATCCTTCGCCAATCTTCAGAATCCTCATCCTATCAATCAAACTTAAGAAAATAGAAATCAAAATCAGCAAATTAACAAATGTTTGTTGGAAATAACTCAAACACAGAAATTGCAATCGAATACAAAATCGTCTAGTACCTATAATCGACATCGTGGTTCTAACACTGGATCGTTGGATTCGATCTCACACCAACACCTTCTACTGCGTCTTGCTGATCGAGGATCTCTTGATATGTAACGGCTTCGAAGATCTGAATCTGGAGAAAATTGAACTAAGACAGAATCTCCTTCATGGATGTCGGATTAGGGTTTCAAAGCGGCGGAGACGGCGTAGACGTCAAATGTATGTAATCCCCAAGGAAACGTCTTCAACTTATCAAGATCCATCACCAACTTGATATATGATAGAGAGATAGCTTTCTTCTCATCCTTAGCAATCACTAAACCAGCTAGTACACACACGTAGACAAATCTAATCATGTCTACCTCATCCCACGTGTCAACTTCTAATAGGTGCACATTAATTAGCTTCTTAGAGCACCCACAGTGGGATAAGTGTGGGTGTGGGTGTGAAATTTTTTTTATTATTATAATTTAAAGTGAGAGAGAAAAGAGAGAGAAAAAGAAAGAGAGAGAAAGAGAGAGAGTGTCTTACACCCGAGTGTAAACTTACACCCGAGTGTAAAGAGAGAGACAAGAGAGAGACAACTTTTCCATTATTTTTCTTTTCTTTAATACTTACACCCGGTCGATGAGTGCACCGTTGCGTATGGTCTTAATGCACATCTTGTCCTCTCTCTTCAGAAATTTGCTCCAAAATCCTTTAATATCTTGCCAATTCTCTAAATCATAGCTAAAATCGTATATGTACTGCATGCTAGTCACCACATGAAACTCTTGCGAAGAAAATCGGAGAGGCTTCTTTCCAAAAAAAAACCAAAGTTCATGCTTCTTCTTGATTACCAACTGTCTACATATTATGTTGTATATCATACGACCAGAATAGCCTAAACCATTTTCATGTATGGCAAAGACATGTGCAAATAGAGGAGCACTCTTCACTGTCTCATACTCGGTTGGCAAAGCATCCTTGATATTTTTGAGGATAAACATAATGCAAATGTTGTTAATCTTCCTAACTTGAGACTTATTACCATGTCTGAGAAGGTGCTTAGGAAAATCCTTGTCAATGAATGCACATAACAATCAATCATATGTAGATCAAACAAAACATTAAGAGTTATTTGAATAGCCCATATCATTAAAAAATAACTTGTATATAAAAATGTATGTATATATACTCGTCCTCCCTGTTTTTTCTTCTATAGAAAAGCTAAACTTATAGATAAAGAGATGAAAATAGATTCAAATGTTGCAAATATATGAGAACACATCAGCTTTAGACTTGTACACCATATCAAATTTATCTCTAAACCGCAAGAACTTGCTCTGTATAAATTGATAATCATTTTGCAAGAGACAAAAAAAAAAAGTATTACCACTATATATTTTCTCCAGTTTCCAACAGCTAAAAGATACTCCAACAATATTGTGTAAGTCTTTAGGTTGATTTCAACACCAGAAACTATAATCTTATAGAACAGCTGCGTGTAAAACATGGTTTTATTCAGCTTCTTGTTTCAATTCTGTAAACAACTTGACATAAAGGAAATAAAATGTGTGTCTAATTACCAGATAAACTAAAAGTTCATTGCACCTTCATCATTGCTTCAAGCCGGAGGCGGAGCTATATGAAAGGCAAGGGGGTCAACTGACCCCCATAACTTTTATAAAAAAAAATTTTTGCAAGCTTATTTAGTGAGAATAATTAAATTATTTGGTTTAAATATGTAATATGACCCCTATGTTCCTAGTTCATATTCTTTATTTGCACCCCCTAATTAATTTTTTGACTAATTTTTTATTGCTATAATACATAATATTTAACTCTTGATCCTATTTTATATAGGTTTTCATATTTTCCTCTTTACTAAAATACTATTTTTCTTCTTCTCTTTTTCTATTTGTAAAAATTAAATATTTAAAATACTTTAAATTTTAACAAATAATATTATTGTAATATATGACCCCCATGAGATATATTTCTAGCTCCGCCACTGCTTCAAGCCATTAGATGTATACACATAAGAACACAAGATTGAAATGACTATAGTATTTCCACAAAACACATATTGAGAAGAGATATGAAATGATAACAAAATTTCTTAGAGAAAAACTCAACACAATATAAGCTATAAACCTCATTATACAACACATTTATCTCCTAATCATCACGAAGCATAAAAACCAGAGAAGCAACCAAGGAAAAAGAATAAATATACGAGCTACAGAGTTCATAAACACTAAGAGATAGTGAAATATATGAGCACACTAACCACTAAGACGCATTGCTGAAATTATGAGCTCAAATTTGTGAAACTATGTTGATTAAGACACATTACTTTTATTGATTTTAAAATTCTCTATTTGTTCTTTTTTTTTAAAAAAAATCTATGAGCTAATGAGTTTATAAGCACTAAGAACTAAGTGAGTTTCACACAAATTTGACAAACGCATTAGTGAAACTCTGTCTACTCAACAAAATCACACACACACATATACACTTACCCGAATCCAAAGAACTTAAGAAAACTACATGCAATTAAAATTGAGACATGTATATCTCACGAAATAGAGACATCCAAAAGATTTACTCGCAATGTAGATCTAGAACTTCAATTAGAGTGATTAGCGATTGATTGTAAATATGAGCCGAAAAAAATAATTAGATGAATCGTGAAAAAAGAGGAAGACGAACTAAGAGGAGGACGAAAGAAGATCAAAGCTTCTCCTAGATGAGAATAGGACGACGATAGATGAGAATAGGACGATGAAAAAAGATCGAAGATTCGCCCAGATGAGATACAGTCGAAGAGATCGCCGGCGGAATCGAATTTGGTCGAACAAAAGGATTTTATTTTGTTTCCCCCGATTTCGACAAATAAGAAAGAAAAAAAGAAAGTCCCAGTTTTTAATTAAAGTTTGGGAGAAACCACTTATTCAACTAGAGGTTTTGAACTCTAGAGATATCTATTTGAATTTTGTGAATAATTAAGGTTTTTTTTAATTTTGTTATTTAATTTTTTGAAAAAATTAGGGTAAATATGGGTTTTGATTATTATACAATTTACCTGACCAAACTTTCAAATAAAAGTATATATGAACATTTATCCAAAAAAAACATCCTTTATTTCCAATTTTCTCAAAAAGGTTCTCAGGGTTTTTTCACTATAACAGTTATTGTTGGTTTCACAAGCTTTAAAGGCATCAAACTTATTGTTCTGAGGGTGTAGATAAGTTTCCCAAAGATGGGGATTTGTTTCAGCCCGATGATCTCTTCTCCGATCGCCATCCGAATAATCTCTAGGACCATCCCAAGTACCATAATTGTGATCTTATGGATCTAATGTTCTCCCCTTTGAGGATGAGGACTAGAAATTAAGAGGTCTATAATCCATTCTCCTCTAGACGTTTCCCCGATTCATAGATGCATTGCACTTACCATCTGCTTTGCAAGATCGATAATCATTGGATGGGATGATTGGCTTGGGTGGAGATGGGGCAACGTCTGGTCTATACTATGAGGAGCTGTGGAAAGAGGAATAATCCAGCTAATCTAAAACTTCTGAACAGATCCTTGAGGTGCATACTAGGGACTTCTTTAGTAATGCGACCTTCACTATGAAACTCTGAGTTGAAGGAGCAAGAATCAACTTCATGGAAAATATGATGACATTCAAAACATCACCAGTAGTGTTTCTCATACGTTAAAGAGACCCACACAATTTCACCAGTTAGGATTTGTGCATTCTTCCAAAATTATAAGTGGATCCAAAACATATGGTATTAGGAAACACATCTCCGACATGTGGTTCCTATCTCTCCAAATCAAAGGACCAATGGTTGAAATGGTATGGTCTTTTGTTGAGAATCTTATCGAGATCTCTCTGTAAGTCAAAATTAAGAGTAGAAATATATGGTAAGATCTTCACTTTTCAAAAACCCCAAAAATATGGTTTTTTCGAAAGCAAGGGAAAATATGCTCCGGCTAAATCACTAAAAATGTGAGGACGTAGTAGGACAGCCATAAAGTTCAATGAAAATTGCTATTTTGAGAGAAAGATGGAAGAAAGTTGCCAATTTTAGAATTTACGAGTAGGTGAGATCTGCTTTTTTGAACCAAAGTGGCTTTTTTTTAAATATTTATTCTAGAGAAGTTTAACCCTTTTAATGAAATTTTACCTTAGTTTTTTCACAACTGCTCACCTATATCATTTTTACAAACTGTTTCGACCGTAGTTACTGAATATTGAAAGATTGATGAATTTATTCACTTAATAAACTTGAACAAACAGATGAATGTTTTCTCTTTTTTGTTAGTTAAATAGTTAAAAAAAGTAATAAAATTACATACTTTTTTCTCCAAAAGCATTCATCTTACAAATTATACCAAAGAGTTTTATCGTGTCCCCAACTTATCAAAATATCAATTTCGAATGCCAAACTCAAACCGGATCCGATCTATTTAACTCCAAAAAACTTCTCCAGCCTTAGATCATTCATGTGCCTTAAACAACAAAATCACACAAAACTACATAAATCGGCTTGGCTCAGAGTAAATAAAACAGTGCAGTTCCAATAATGTGTCCAAATTGCAATATATTGCCCATAATTAAAACATGTCTCTATACAAAAAAAAAAAAAAAAAAATCTCCCATAAAAAGAATCAGCCGTTAGACACGTACATGTGAACACATGTCTCACGCCGCTATAAATATTTCAGACCTCTCCCTTACACTCACCCACCCAAGTTTACAGGCTCCGACTAAAATTAATTCGGATCTAAACCCGACCCGGTTAAACCAATCCCAAATTTTACTCCGTCGTGAACGCATCAAAGCCAGAAATTTTCTTCCTCCAATCTCGCACTCTTCGCTTCCATAATCTCCAAATCGTTTCGTTGATTTTTCCAAAATCAGAAGATGAAGCTAACGGACGATAACGAAGAGGTGACGATGAACGGAACTCGAGAAGTGGAGACGGCGGAGGAGGAGATTTCGTCGCCGTGTTCGTTAGTGATCGAAGCGTTTCCGGTGAAGAGATCGATTATTGTAGGTTATGCTCTTACATCGAAGAAAATTAAGAGCTTTTTGCAACCAAAACTCGAAGGTTTAGCTAGGTTTGTGATTCTGATTTTGATAACCCTAATTTTTCTTTTGTTCTTTCATGCAGAGTTTTGATGATGGCTTCGTGTTTCGAATTCTCAAATTTTAAATTAGTTTTCATAAGAATATTCTCTTCACTATTTAATTGTTTGATTTTTCCTTTGGAATCTTTGACCTTATATTCTTTTGATGAAATGGTTTATATGTTGTTTCTTTGCTAATTTTCTCTGAGTTTATACGTTCTTCAATGTAGCTTTCACGTTGTTCTTCGGCTAAAATGGTACTAGCTTCATTGATCTCTGAATTTAGTAATTTATTGTGTAAGACTAAGACATGTACCCTAGTGGTTTGTGCTAGTGTTGTCACTGTGTAAACACCCGGGTCAAATCCATATAATGCATGTTGTTGACGAAAAATTAAAAAAAAAATGTTTAGTTACTGTGTCTCTTTAGTCGCTACTGTTTTGAGAAGTTTGTTTGTTTTTGTGCAGGAATAAGGGGATATTATTTGTGGCAATAGATCAGAATAGGCCACTTTCAGAGCAGGGTCCGTTTGATATTGTGTTGCATAAGGTTAGTTTTTTCGATCTTTGTTAACCCACTTGGTTTTCTGATACCTCGTCTTATTTTTGCCTATGCTTGCTATTTGGCCTTTGTCAGAAGATATGTCTTGGGAACATCCCCTGCACAGGTTGTTAGAAACTAACCTTGTCCGCATCCTCTTGCTCAGCTTCTTTTCATCCACGCCTGATTATCCTCATTTGGTGTTTGTTTTACATGTACTGCAGCAAATTGGAAAAGAATGGCGTCGAATTCTTGAGGTTAGTTAACTTAATATTCTTTCCCCTATTTTGTACGCATTCTAGCCCGAGTTGTTAGATATAAGACCTTGTAATGTTTCCTTTCCGTGGTGATGAGTTGCATGTGTATTCTACCTATGTTATAATCTTTTCCTAGATGAGAGATGGTGGTACATTGCCAAAGCTATCAACTAGTTTTCTTTTATTGTCCAATCTGGTTTCTCAATGTAAAATTTTCCAGAACTCATCCTCTTTCCTGTCATGAATCACGATACATGAACATAATAATAGCGGAATACACAATCATTTATCTTTAAGTAGATACAATACTCTCTTTTCTGCTTATATAAGAGCCATCATCTGCATATATAAGATAGCTTTTGACTATATCTCTCATAGTTGCTAGAATAATAGAGATGAAAGTATACTGTTTAGTTTGAAAATATCATCACCGTCTCTGTGTGTTTACATCCTGGAGCTATTCAAATCTCAGGAGATTCGACTATGTTTCATTAGGAAGATGCCAATTTCTGAGGCTAGTTGAATACTAGATTTATACTCTTCTGATGATATCCACTGATAATATAGAATAGTGTACAATGAAGTTTTAGTTTTAGTTGAACTATCATCAGTAGATTAGTTAATCCTTAATCTTAGTTGCAGGATAGTGAAGAGTTCAACTTGGGATATACATTTTCTAGACTGACACTGTCGTTGTGTTAAAAAAATCTGTAGTAAACCATTATCTCAAGAGATCTCAGCAATACAGCGATAGAAGTTTTCTGATTATGTGACCATCAGCAGGGATGCACTTTTGGGTGTTGAAAATTAGACTAGGTGTGAGCCTAATGATTTCTAATTATTTCAGGAATTTAGGCTAGCACATCCAGATGTCACAGTTCTCGATCCTCCAGATGCAATACTACATCTCCGTAATCGTCAGTCAATGCTTCAGTGTGTTGCGGACATGAATCTATCTGATAGTTATGGTAAATATTTCTGTGTAATCACCTGCTATTTGTTATTAGGGATATCAGAGTGTCAATATATCTGACTTGTAGAAATTGCTCTGGCTGTGCAGGACGAGTGGGTGTGCCCAAGCAATTGGTAATTAAAAGGGATGCATCCTCAATCCCGGAGGCTGTCAATAAAGCTGGGCTGAGACTACCTCTGGGTATGATTCCTTATCTTCTATTAATGACTTTTGGTTTAGCTTCATGCGGCATCTTGCTGTCCTTTACCAAAATCAATCATGGGCTGTGTTTACTTAACTGAAGTTTTAGTTGTGTATTTTCAATGATTTCGTGGGTAAATTAATTTTATTTGGTGTTTATCAAAACCTCAGTTGCAAAGCCATTGGTTGCTGATGGAAGTGCAAAGTCACATGAACTTTCTCTGGCTTATGACCAGCACGCCCTTCTGAAGCTCGAGCCTCCTCTTGTTCTTCAGGAGTTTGTTAACCATGGTATGAGATTTTAGAGGCTATCATTGCGTATATTAGAACTTAGATCATTTGATAATCTAAGAAAATGCTGGGGTTTCTTAGGTGGTGTTCTTTTCAAAGTTTATATTGTTGGGGAAGCAATTAGAGTGGTCCGGCGTTTCTCCCTGCCTGATGTCTCTAGACGAGAACTCTCCGAAGCAGCTGGTGTATTCAGATTCCCTCGGGTCTCTTGTGCTGCAGCTTCAGCTGATGATGCAGATTTGGACCCGAACATTGCTGGTAAGATCTTTTTCATCGCCACTGACATTGTCTACAATTTTCCTCGTTGCAATAAATAATGTTCTTATTCTCGTTGCAGAGCTTCCACCACGTCCTCTGTTGGAGAGACTGGCAAAGGAACTCCGTCGTGGATTGGTATGTTTGTTTGAGTCCTCTCTACTATATCCAAGCAGGAGTATTTTATCAAACTCCACTGATTTCTAATATGTTTCAGGGTCTACGGCTGTTTAATTTAGACATAATTAGAGAGCACGGGACAAGAGATCGGTTTTATGTAATTGACATCAACTATTTCCCAGGCAAGTTTGATTTCCACACCTTTTTACAGTAGTATATCACATAAACATGTGATCTAAGAATAAAAAAATGTGCAGGGTACGGAAAGATGCCAGAGTATGAGCATGTATTCACTGATTTCTTACTGAGTGTGGTACAAAGCCAATGCAAGAAACGAGCCTTGGTCGATCAATACTAACTCACGGAGATACCATTGTTCCTCCCCAAAGAAAAAAACCAAAAATGAAGATTAGTCTATGCAATTTATTTCTGTACAGGACAAAGCACCGATTTCCCTCGATGTTGTTCTTTAGCTTCATTGTGCTGTACAAAGAACAATGGAAGATTGCATTAAACGAAAATCCTTGGGACCTTTGGAGATTTAAGGATAGAGAATTGTCTGAATCTCATGACAATGTCTCCATATCAAAAAAGTGAATAGACCTTTATGTCACCCAACTTCTCACTCATATGGGCATGGCCGCATGGCCTTTGTGACTGCTCCTAAGTCCTATCTTTTGATTTGGTTGGCTTTGTACTATTTGGACCTTAAATATCCTTTCTTTTGGTTTTAATCTGCTTCTATCTTTTGATCATTCTTTTTATGAGAATTCTTAAAATTTTGACATCACAAATTGTTGATTATTGAATTTTTGTGTACAATAATTTTTATACCTGATGTAGTACAAATTTTGGTTAGATTAGTGTGAAACGTCTGAGGATAAAAACCCTTTTGAAACCTTAAAAAATAGGTTTACTTGCATTGTAAGGTTTAATAAACACACAAGTAGGAAAACGAAACCTGAGCTTCAGCTTTGAATTTTTTCGTTCTTCACATGCTTGTCTATGACAACAATTGAAGCCTTCTATTTCAATTCAAGCAAACTACACTTTCCTGGGTTTAAGACAAAGCAATTGTAGTTATCTCTCTTTTTCTTCTCCAAATCAGAAAATCAATAATGTTTTTATGTTTTTAGTATTGTCTCTAGCTCTTTCTTGTCTTGGAGTTCACTTGAAAACTCTCTATGTTCTGTCTTTGACATAGAAGCATATATAGCACAGAGCTGGTTCCTCAACCCAACCAACTACTTACCTCTCCAGTTCCTAAACCTTAACCTTTTCAACAATTATCTTTGTTTTTGTGTTCTTATTCTTCTTCGCTTATGGAGAAGAATACAAATATGAACCATACAAGTGATGATGATTATGATAAGGTTGTCGGTATTTAGCTTCTTCTTAATCATAGTATGCTAATGTTTCTCTAACTAGAGTTATTTTGTATTTTCTTCTAGCAGCATCACACTAACGAAGAGCAGGAGAAGATAATCCTAAACCCTAATTTTGAGGATGGTCTGAACAACTGGACTGGAAGAGCGTGCAAGATTGTCTTACACGAGTCCATGGACGGCGGGAAAATCGTTCCGCTCTCGGGAAAAGTTTTCGCAGAGGCAACACAGCGTAAAGACACATGGAATGGGATTCAACAGGAGATTTCGGGAAGATTCCAGAGGAAGCGTGTGTATGAAGTAACAGCAGTGGTTCGAATATTTGGCAACAATGTCACGAGTGCAACAGTACAGGCGACTCTATGGGTCTTAAACGCAAATCAACGTGAACAATACATAGTCATTGCCAAGTCCGTTTCGCCTCTTTTTTTCATCTTCTCCATTGCTAAATATCAATATCTTGATATAATAAATTCATTAAACTGATAGAGTTTGGTATGTCAATGAATCATATTAGTGTGCAGGCGACTGATAAGAACTGGGTGGAGTTGAAGGGTAAATTTGTAATCCATGGTTCGCCATCGAGGGTAATACTATTCCTTGAAGGTCCACCTTCAGGATCTGACATTCTTCTCAACAGTTTAGTTGTCAAACATGCTAAAAGGAATCGTCCGTCGCCTCCTCCTTTCTATGAGGTTAGTCCCTTAACCATAAACTAAATGATACTAGTCTAATGGTTTCATTCTATGAATCGAGATCAAAGATAGCTTCTTCCTAGACATTACATAATTCACAAAGAACTACATGTTCCGAATAATAGCCTAAGAAAACGGTCTTTTGGGGGTACTAATCTGTTTTTGTTTGGCAGAATCCCGATTTCGGAGTCAATATAATCGAAAACAGTGAAGTGGTAAACGGGGCAACTCAACCGTGGTTTACCTTAGGAAATTGCAAGTTGAGTGTTGGACAAGGCGCTCCTCGCACTATGCCCCCAATGGCGAGAGACACGCTCGGTCCTCACAAACCTCTTGCCGGAAACTACATCCTCGTGACTAACAGAACGCAGACTTGGATGGGTCCGGCTCAGATGATAACCGATAAAATTAAACTCTTCTTGACATATCAAGTCTCAGCATGGGTCAAGATTGGTGTGGGAGTGAGTGGTAGTAGTATGAGTCCTCAAAATGTGAACATTGCACTTAGCGTCGATAACCAATGGGTAAACGGAGGACAAGTCGAGGTGACCGTTGGTGATACATGGCATGAAATCGGCGGATCCTTTAGGCTCGAAAAGCAACCACAAAACGTCATGGTTTACGTTCAAGGTCCTGCAGCTGGTATCGATTTGATGATCGCGGCACTGCAGATTTTTCCCGTAGATCGTCGAGAACGTGTCAGATGTCTCAAAAGACAAGTTGATCAGGTTCACATTCTCTTCAAATTTCCTTATATATGCACTTCAATAAGTTAATGACTTCAAAAATGTTGTTTCTTGGTAGGTACGTAAGCGCGACATAGTCTTGAAATTCTCGGGACTAGACGCCGACTCCTTCGATTTGTTTCCTTACATAGTAAAGGTTAAACAAACATACAACAGTTTCCCATTAGGAACATGCATTAACAGAACAGACATAGACAATGAAGACTTCGTAGATTTCTTCACAAAGAACTTTAACTGGGCAGTGTTTGGAAACGAGCTTAAATGGTACTCAACAGAAGCCGAACGAGGAAAGGTAAATTACCAAGACGCAGACGACATGTTAGATCTCTGCATTGGTAACAACATAAACGTTAGAGGACATTGCATCTTCTGGGAAGTTGAATCCACTGTTCAGCCATGGGTTCGGCAGCTTAACAAAACCGATCTTATGAACGCGGTTCAAAGGCGTCTCACGGATCTTCTGACCCGATACAAAGGTAAATTTAAGCACTACGATGTCAACAACGAGATGCTTCATGGTTCTTTCTATCAAGACAAACTTGGAAAAGGTGTAAGAGCACTTATGTTCAACATTGCACATAAGCTTGATCCATCTCCTCTGCTTTTCGTGAATGATTATCATGTTGAAGACGGGGATGACACACGTTCGTCCCCCGAGAAGTATATAAAACTTGTTCTTGATTTGGAAGCTCAAGGAGCAGCTGTAGGAGGGATTGGGATCCAAGGACATATAGATAGTCCTGTTGGAGCTATTGTTTGTTCTGCTCTTGATAAGCTCTCTGTTCTTGGTCGTCCCATTTGGTTCACAGAGCTTGATGTTTCTTCGAGTAATGAATATGTTAGAGGAGAAGATCTTGAAGTTATGTTGTGGGAAGCATTTGCCCACCCTGCAGTTGAAGGTACCATTTACTTCACTTTTCCCAACTTTGAATACATAAGTATTAGTATTTCTATCAAATTTGTTACGATTTTAACCAAAGTAAAATTTAAAAGTGGACAATATCTGTATAAGTAATTAGTAAAATATTAAATGGGTTGATTTGCTAGATAATAAAACAGGAAGACAAATTTACAAAAACAAATGTGGTGGCAAAACCGTATATAAAAAATGTTTTTTTGGATTTTAATTAACAATTAGCGTGTTATCGGATAAAATATCAATATAGGTGTTATAACATCCACGAATTTCATGTTATTAAAACACATAATAAATTAAATTAAATGAAGTAACTTATTCATGATTTTGCCATATGTCTTTTTGCAAATAAGAGGCTAGAAATTTGATTATCTAATACTCTATATAAAATTATCTATATTCATTTTTTATATTTTTAAAATGAAATCACTGAAAAATTGAATAATCATCATTTTAGTGGATAAATGATATAAACTTTATGTTTCATTACATTTGCCTCTTTTTTTTTGAATTATCAATAAAAGTATATGGGAATCCTAGTAATTCGTATACTTAAACGTTGGGATACATATTTGATGTTTACAGGAATAATGCTATGGGGTTTCTGGGAACTATCTATGAGTAGAGAGAACGCGAATTTGGTGGAGGGAGAAGGAGAAATAAACGAAGCCGGAAAAAGATTTCTCGAGGTTAAACAAGAATGGTTATCTCATGCATATGGGATCATTAATGATGAATCAAAGTTCACATTCAAAGGCTATCATGGGACTTATGCCGTCGAAATTTGTACTCCGGCTGGGATTGTTCTCAAAACGTTCGTTGTCGAAAAAGGAGACACTCCACTTATTATATCCATTGATCTCTCTTCTATGTGATGTTTCTGTTTCTGTTTTTTTTTTTTTTAATGTGGTTTCTCTTATATATGGGTATTTGTTCTTACTGAAGTACGTAACATATGTACCACGAAGTTATGTTATGTCTTTCTTTTTGATTGTTTTGTACAATTGCAATAAAAACTTGTGAATATGATTGTTATGACAATATTGCTTGAATTTCATTTCACGCTTATATTAAGAATAAACGTGTTTTTTTATTGAGTTTTCCAAGTCCAATCCAACTCCCCATAATATGATATTATCCGCTTTAGGTCTACATGCTCAAGCCCAACACTTTTTGTATGACGGTGCCTTATCTTTTCGAAGGTTAAATTCAAAATCTAGAGTAGATCATCATTGGACAAATCATTAAGGTTGTGGATTAAACCTTGATTGAAAAACTAAGTACACATGTGTCACACATGATGTGTGATCAAAGGATTAAGTATGCGTATAAAATTATCATGTTAAGAGTGAAGGTGTTAGTTATTTATTGTTATGTTGTACGTGTACTAGGATAATATGTTGTCATTGACCAAATTATAACCCTCGACTTTCTTTGTGTGATCGTTGCTACCTTTGAGCCTAGCTACTGGAGAGGAAACGAAGATTTGTAGTAGATTTAAAGTGTCTCTTGCCATTGTTTCATTTTTATTTAAAATATTTATTGTTTCTACGTTTCCGTTAAGTGTTTATATTTTATTCAGTTATATTTAACGGTATCATCAAAACTAATGTTTTTTTATATATATATAAAATTATTGCTTGTAAATGGAATTAACTCTGTTCTAAACAGACCAACCTGTTATATGGACAACCATGATATCATCCTAATCGGGCTAAGGGATATGTCTTTAAATGTACAACTTGTTTCAAGAAAATCGTCACACTACCGCCTCCATCTATTTAGATGAATTACATATGATGTGAAAGTGTATGTGACTAAATGGACAAAGGTTCTACACATAGTAAGAAAAAATAAGTATTCACAAATAGAAATGATGATACTAAGGGAAAATGATAATGTCTTTCATTGTCTAAAGAAAAAAAATTAAATTACATTTTGAAAAAATTCATGTTCTTATCCCTCCTCAGTTATCGAGCAACCCACTTTGAACAAGATATCCGACACCGGTAATCGTCGGCGTCAGACCGTTTCCCTCTCTATAGATGATTCTCTCTTCTCTATTTTGCAATTTCTGTTTCTTATGGTTGTAATGTTTTCGATCTCTCGGGTTTTCCCAAAAATGTTTTCTACTTTTCTTCGAGGCAACTCGTGTCCACCGAGAACTTCTTTGACTTGGCCTCTGAACCTTCGTCCTTACCAACTATCTCAGGATTTCATCTTGAAGAATCGCGTGTATCTACTCTTAGCCTCAAAGTATCCAAATCCGCCTCAAGTATCGAACCCAAACATAATCTCACACATTCATCTAAATCCATGGAGTATAGCTGCCGGCAATCCTTTTCGACCAATGACCTCGTCGAAATTCAGCAACGGTCGAACCGGTGTTGAAGATGGCGGCGGAAGGATTAATCCAAGTCCATCAAGCATCTTAAGTCCCAGATCCCTCAGTCACTATCCCCAATTAGTACCGTAGCTCGCTGTTCTTACCTGCCCTGATCCCACAACCTCCTATGATGCCCCATTCAATTCTGACGATGACTGCTCAAACGCCGACCAATACTTCTTCTCAGTACAATTGGGCGTCCACGATCATCTCCCCAACTGAAGCAACTCTAAGGTTTTGTTTGTTAGGCCTCTCACCTTGTTGTGGCCCGATAATCTTGTCTCGGCCCACTTCCGAATGTTTTAGCACAATTTTTATTTCAAATAGGCCCGGGTTTGTCTCATTTAAACTTTCTCCAAGCTTATTTATTTTCATTTTTCGTTTCTATTGTTTGAACGATCGAGGCCTCTGTTCTTGCTTTGAAGTGACATCTTTAAATTGTCTTGGCGATTACCACTTACACAAACATTGATGCTAAGCCTTCAATGAAAATTTAAGCTTGAAAATCTCAATCACTCATACCTTAGGAGTTCTAATCCAGCTCCCTCATCTAGCCTATGACCAATTTTAGAGAGATCCCGAACCAAGATTCTTTGTTAAAACTCCACTCTTATCTGACCTCGAGGGTCTTCAGCGTCCAAGCTCTTGCATCATGGAGAGAATCTCGGATCCACCCTCCTCCCTTGTGGAGAGAACCTGTCCACGTCTCATAGCTATCTCAACGTAGTTCGCGTCAGCAACTCATGAAGCTAAAGACTCTTTTCTAATGTCACATGATCTCCTGATACTGACTAATGTTAAATTTTCCGAAGTGTTCGTGGAACTGTCTTCGAAAAACCGTTATCTCGTTTGTGGCATGTTGCGATGTAGCCTTTGACTCCGAGCTTCTATGGATCTATCAACGAAATTTAATGCTTCCCTATTCTATCTATGTATTCTTATTGTAAGCTTGTGTTGTTAAGCCTTTTATACCCCACCATTAGGTTTATGATCGATTTTGTACTCTTGATCTTCCTTTGAGATTGAATGAATAGATAACAAGTATGTTTTGAACAATTTACATTTTGAGTTGTTGAAATCATGTTATCTAATTGTTTTGGGATACCTAATTTGTCAAGTAAAATGTTATTTTCTACACACACATTTAGTTTATCAAATAGATGTTTTGGTCAATTGCAGTTTTTTTTTCATCTAATTGTTATGAAATGAACACAATTCTACAACAAGTTAACTTTTAATATGAAAATATAATTTATTATATTTTCATTAGTGTTGAACCCGAACCCCCCAGGGTTGGTAACATCATGTAAAAGATGGGACAAAGTTCTCATAAGACAAGCACAAAGATGGGTTGAATAGATCGTATAAATTTGTGGAGAAAATAATATAGATTTTGTTATAGCTGGACTCGAGAGACGAGCTGCCTACGTACCCGAAGCGGGATCAAGCCAAAACGTAGTTCGAATACAACAAAGAGAATGTATTTAGTCATTATTAGGAATGACATTGTTTGTGTCTAAGTAATGTAGAAGAATGTAGAAGATGAATCTTGTGTAGAAGAATATGAATATCTTCCTTGGAGTCTTCACTTCTCTTTTATAGCCTCTTCCTTCCTTCTAGGGTGTCTTTACTTGGCCATTAAATTCAGAATTAATTCCAAAAAATAACTCCAATTTTTGGCAATTAACTCCTAATCTTGAATGACAAACTTTATTCCTTTGACAATGGCAATTAATTCATGAATTTAATCACAAATTAATGTCAAGGTTTGACCACCCCCTTTTGCAAGATAGGGCTCCTTGGTGTTGGGGTCGGATCCCGCACACTTTCGGTAGGATCCACTTGGATCTGTCCACGTCATTATTACACAATAATCCTCCTGGATTTATAAATACATTATTGAACTTTACCGGTTGGGAGTTCGATATAGTTTATTAAAGGAGTTCGATCTTTACCAGTACGGAGTTCGCTCTTATTCAACATACAGTTCGCATAGAGAAAGACCAAAGCGAGGAGAATATTGTCCAAGGCTCGCGGTAGCATCAAGGCACGGGAGTTCGGAGTCAGCAAGAAAGAGTTCGGAAGGCCCACGCGAAGCCCAAGACAAGATTCAAATTCAAGCCGTTTCGGTCAAAATGTAACTTATGTGGTTAATGCGGATCAATATGATTACGAGTAGTAAATAGCCGCATTAATCATGTTTTTCTCTATAAAAACAACCTCAAACGCATGTGTTTGGGAGGGACAATCTTTTACCTCTTACGATCAAGCAATACAACATACTTTTTCTCTTACAATTTCGCAAAGCTCTTTACTATTTTGTTCTAATCAAATTCTTTCGCTTTATTTAGTTTCTTGGTTACTTTCCTGTCCAAATTCTTATTTTCATCCTTTGATTTAGAGTTTTTCTCCACAAAAATACTTAAAGACAATCGAGTGTGAATCCTACATCCACATTTTGGCGCCGCCTGTGGGGAGTTACCGCAAAACTCTTTAATCTCAAAATCTCTCTTTCTCAAACCAAGAAACTATGGCTGATCAGCAAGCTTTGAACAATGCAATTGCCTTGCTTACTCAGTCAACCACCGATCTGACCAATCAGATGGGTACGCTCGCTAAAACCAACGCCACTTTTGGTGAAAGGTTAAACTCAATTGAGCAAACTTTAACGAGTGTTCAAACCACCCAGACAAATTTGTCAAACGCGCAGAATACTATTTGAAGTCGTTTAGATAATTTGTCCTCAGCGCGAACAACAACGTATCCGCGCAGACTATTCCAGACTCCCGCGCAAAACAGGTCCGGGAGCACTCAAACTCCTCCTACAGGCCGTCCTGCTAATACTAGCAATCAGACAACCGTAGGAGATGGATCCATCCCAACCGGGGATGAAAATCCCCAAAATCAGGGAAATCCTGCTATTGACGAAGGACTCCTTATGGAAGAACCTGATGTCATCCTTTCAGATGATTTCGTCAAGAGCTTGATGAGATGAAGTCAAAGTTTCATCAGGCGACCAGTTCGGCACCTGAGATCGATCGAGTAATCGAAGAAACTCGACGAACACCCTTCACTTCGAGAATCTCGAACTTTCGGATCAAAGATTCTCGAAAGGTCAAATTACCAACTTACGATAGTAAAGGTGATCCTAAAAATCACCTCGCTGCTTTTCAGATCGCTGCTGGCAGAATTGATCTAGAACAAGACGAGGAAGATGCCGGATATTGCAAGCTATTCTCTGAGAATCTTTCCGGACCGGCTCTGTTATGGTTCACTCAGTTGGAGCCTGAATCTATTGATAGTTTTAAGGAATTGTCCTCCGCATTCCTAAAACAGTATTCCATGTTCATGGAAAAGGCAACCTCTGATGCAGATCTATGGAATTTAACCCAAGGTCAGAACGAATCACTTCGCAAATATATCGCTAAATTCAAAGAAGTGATAGCCAAAATTCTTGGGGTATCGCACGCTGCTGCCCTTTCTGCTTTAAGAAACGGACTCTGGCATGAATCTCGATTCCGGGAAGAAATCATTGTCAATCGTCCGAGCACCATCCAAGACGCTTTATTCAGAGCTACTAATTGGATGGAGGCAGAAGAAGAAAAGCTTAGCCTCGCTTAAAAGCATCGGCCAGCAAAATTGGTCGCTGGAAATCCAACTAAAAAGTTCGAACCGAAAGATCAAAAACGGTTCGGAGTTAATCCTGCTACTAATGCCGTAGGAAAACCCTCTCCAAACAAAGGAAGATATAATTCTCCTAATACCTGGGTTAGAGATGAGAGTGCCTATTGCGATATTCATAGAGTAAATGGGCATTCCACCAAAGATTGCAGTGTACTCAAAAAGCACCTCACCGAACTGTGGGCAGCTGGAGAGCTCGCTAATTTCAATATCGAGGAGTTTGTGGAATCTTATCATAAAGAAAAAGAAGATTCCGAAGCGTCTAATCCTCCTGAAAAGAAACATAAGCCCAATGGGCCCGGAACTCCAAACACTCCTAAGAAAAGGATCGATGTTATAATGGGAGGATCCAAATTATGCCGAGATTCGATCAGATCAATCAAAAGGCACAAGAAATCAGCAGCAATTCAAACCGCTGTGGGTTTCCAGTCAAGTGAACAAACACCTTCTATCTCTTTCGATAATTCGGATACTCAAGGATTAACGGGACCTCATGACGATGCTCTTGTGATAACATTAGATGTTGCGAACTTCAAAGTAACTAGGTGTCTAATTGATACTGGAAGCTCAGTAGATCTCATATTTCTAAGCACTTTGCAAAGAATGGGAATCAGTAAAGCTGACATTATCGGTCCACCGGCACCATTAGTAGCTTTCACGAGTGACACATCTATGTCCTTGGGGAACATAAAACTACCAGTGCTCGCTGCAGGGGTTCCTAAGATTGTAGAATTTTTTATTTTCGACCGACCGGCCGCTTACAACATAATTCTCGGAACTCCATGGATTTACCAAATGAAGGCTATACCTTCAACTTATCACCAATGCGTGAAATTTCCTACTCCTGCAGGAATCGGAACCATTCGAGGAGATCAGGAAACGTCGTGATCTTGCTACCTCATGGGACATCGTTTAAAGCTCAAATAGCAATTAATGATAAACACGAAGCAAGAGAGCACCTCGCATTACCCAAGTGGTCTTAGCTCGAATGAAGTTACCACAGAGATCGAAATTGATTCCAAATTTCCAGATCGAAAACTAAAAATCGGTACTACTTTGGATTCAGAAATCAAAGATCAATTAGTAACTTTTCTAAAAGAAAATAAACATACTTTCGCCTGGTCGGCAAAAGATATGCCCGGAATCGACAAAAGTATTATCACCCATGATTTAAACGTCGATCCCAGTTTTAAACCAATAAAGCAAAAAAGAAGAAAACTTGGTCCTGACCGAGCACAAGCGGTCAATGACGAAGTTGATAAACTTTTAGAAATTGGTTCTATCAGAGAAGTGAAATATCCGGACTGGTTAGCAAACCCCGTGGTAGTCAAAAAGAAAAATGGAAAGTGGAGAGTATGTGTCGATTTCACTGACATTAACAAAGCATGTCCAAAAGACAGCTTTCCTCTCCCTCATATCGATCGGCTCGTAGAATCAACGGCCGGAAACGAACTCTTAACATTTATGGATGCATTTTTTGGATATAATCAGATCATGATGAATCCCGAAGATGAAGAAAAAACATCATTCATAACAGATAGAGGAATCTACTGTTATAAAGTTATGCCATTCGGTTTAAAAAATGCCGGGGCAACATACCAACGTTTAGTTAACAAAATGTTTGCAGAACATTTGGGCAAAACGATGGAAGTTTATATAGATGACATGCTCGTAAAATCTCTTAAGAAATCCGAGCACATCACACATCTCGAGCAGTGTTTCAAAATTCTGAACGAGTTCGGAATGAAATTAAATCCAGCTAAATGTTCCTTTGGCGTACCTTCCAGAGAATTCCTGGGGTACATAGTCACGGAACGAGGGATAGAAGCAAATCCTAATCAGATTAACGCTTTCCTCACTATGCCTTCGCCAAGAAACATTAAGGAATTCCAACGATTGACAGGCAGAATTGCTGCATTAAATCGTTTCATATCAAAATCTACCGATAAATGTCTCCCCTTTTATCAAATTTTGAAAGGGAACAAAAAATTTCGGTAGGATGATCAATGCGAAGCAGCATTTGGTCAACTCAAAACTTATCTAACGTCACCGCCGATTCTCTCAAAACCTGAATCAGATGAAAAACTATATCTCTACATTTCAGTCTCTAACCATTCCGTGAGTGGGGTGTTAGTTCGAGAGGACCGAGGTGAACAAAAGCCAATTTTTTACATAAGTAAATCTCTTACTAGTCCAGAAACGAGATATACCATGTGGATGTAGGATTCACACTCGTTTGTCTTTAAGTATTTTTGTGGAGAAAAACTCTAAAATCGACAAATGAAAATAAGAGATTGAACAGGAAAGTAACCAAGAAACTAAATAAAGCGAAAGAATTTGATAAGAATAAAATAGTAAAAAGCCTTGCGAAATTATGAAAGGAAAAGTATGTTGTATTGCTTGATAGTAAGAGGTAAAAAAAATATTCTCCCTCAAACACATGCGTTTGAGGTTGTTTATATAGAGAAAAACATGATTAATACGGCTATTTACTACTCATAATCATATTGATCCGCACTAATCACATAAGTTACATTTTGACCGAAACGGCTTGAATTTGAATCTTGTCTTGGGCTTCGCGTGGGCATTCCGAACTCTTTCTTGCTGACTCCGAACTCCCGTGCCTTGATGCTACCGCGAGCCTTGAATAATATTCTCCTCGCTTCGGTCTTTCTCTATGCGAACTGTATGTTGAATAAGAGCGAACTCCGTACTGGTAAAGATCGAACTCCTTTAATAAACTAAATCGAACTCCCAACCGGTCAAGTTCAATAATGTATCTAGAAATCCAAGAGGATTATTGTGTAGTAATGACGTGGACAGATCCAAGTGGATCCTACCGAAAGTGTGTGGGATCCGACCCCAACATTTAGCCCCCCAAGTCTTGCGAGCTGAGTGCTCGGCTTGGAAGACTTAAGTAAATAGTAATTAATGACTCGAGATCTTTAACATTCTGGAATTTCTCCATGTTTTACGCTGTTACACCGATCTCGGATAATCAGATGATTTGATTTCCCTGACAATCGTCATCATTAATTTCCTAATTTTATATTAATACCACGGGAAAAATTGTCCCACTTCCCAATACTTTCGAGGCGGTTTCCCATCATACTTTAGGGTTCAAAGAGGTAGAATTTCTTTTCCATCTTATCTTCTTTACTTAGAGAACTTTCATTCTTATTACAGAAGTCATTGTTTCTTTTCGGTAAAAATTCCCTTTTGTAAAATGTCGAACCTTTCTTCCGAATTTTGCGAGTATGAAGTTGATGACCTCGAAACTCTCATGGGTGATGGATCCGAACCTCAAATCCATACTGGAGACGAGTTTGATCTTCACCCTCAGAGTGAATCAACTGTCGATTCTCTCGATGATCTTCGCAGACTATGTCACATCCCTCCTGAGGTTGAAATGATAGTTCCGGAGCCCTTCGAGTCTCCTGAATCGGGGCGAGAAGGTTATTGCTGTGCCTACGAAATTTATTTCAAGGGATGCGGCTTATTCTTTCCCCTTCCCGAGATACTTCTCACCTACCTCAACCATCTGGGAATTGCCTTCTCTCAGATGTCGCCCAACATGCTCCGGTATCTTTTGTGTACCTTTACTGTTGCGGCAGAGGCTGGCTACTCGCTGGGACTTTGCGAACTCTTGGAGCTTTTCCAGGCTCGCGAGTCCCGAACTACTGGGTATTATGCCCTTTATCCGATCGCGGATCGGAGTCTTATTGACAGCCTGCCCTTAAAGGACAACGCCTGGAGGATGTTTTGGTTCTTCTTCCGCATAAATAGCTTTACTACTCAAAGTTCTTCTGAACTCCTTCGAGTCAACTGGTCATTGAATTTGGGTAGAAACTAGGACTTAATTGAATAGATTTCTTATGCTATTTCAAACTGCGTTTCAACATTTCGATATTTCCTTGCAGGTCCCCAAATTCGACCGGCCCCATCCATCGATTTTCTCAATTTCTACAAGGCCGTCCTGGAGAGGCCAGTTAATTGGAATTCCTTTACTTTGGAAAGGATTCACGGTGCCGGATTTTCTGTTAGAATGGGCCTTACTAACCTCGTCAACCCTCCTCCTGCTGGGATTGATCTCTCGAGTCTGAATGCTCGAGACAGGAGAAAATTCAAAGAAGCAAACAAGAAGATCAAAGATCAGATTTCTCTAGTCGGGAGAGACAAGAAAAACGTAACTTCCACCGGAGACGATAAGGTTTATCGGAAAACTCTCCTGGTTGACGATGGATCCCTTGAAGGTTCAAAGTCAATGGCGGTTGCTGTGAGCAATGCTTCTCCCTCCATCCCAGCAGCAGACAACGTGGTTGCTGCTACCGTTGAGGAGGAAGGCCTTGCAAGTGATTCTTCTCTCATGAAGAAAAGGAAGGCCGAAGAACTTGAACCCCTGCCCCAGGGACGTCCCAAGAGCACAAGGAAGGGCAGAGTCGCTTCTTCGAATCCGCCAATTCCTGAGCCTGCTGAAGCTCAGGATGCAAATCCTGACTCAGGAACTGTTTCAAAGGAACCGCTGGGTTCAGGGATGCTACCCCCCAGACGCCCCCGAGGCAATACTTCTAGGGTTCGATCATCTCCGAGCTCTGGACTGGTTGCCAGAGCTTCGTCCCAAGCAGGTAACCTTTAACTATCATTTTGTTGTTTGAGATTAATAGATTCTTTTTCCAAAGAAAACTCAATTCTCACACAACTAACTTTATTTCAGATAAAGAGAATATCGGGAATATGTTCAGGTGCTTCCACACTCGTGCTGGGAAAAAACTTCCATCCTTTGCTTGGTGGAAACCTGATGTTAAGAGGATGTACATCAGTCACTCATTCCATTCTTCCCAGGTTTGATCACTTGCATTCTTAGACAACTGATTTCGATTCATTCATTTTTTTTTATTTTTAAAAAACGAATCTACTTTTATGCAACTCTGGACGTGAATGGCATCGTCAATTTTTACGAAGAAGAACTTGCCAAAGTTTCCAAGAAAGTTGCCGTTGCTGAAGGAGAGATCGAGAAACTGCAATCTTCCAATCGGCTCGTGCAGGAGACTGCTGGCCTCGACTTGGTTCGCCGGGAGGAAATCGAGAAACTCGAAAGATCCGGCGAGGAGACAAGGAAGACCTTGATTGAGACAGAGCAAAAGCTAAAGACTGCCCTTGCTGATCATAACTTCGCTAAAGGCGAGATTGAGCTTCTGAGATCAGAGCTTAACAAGGTTAAAACAGCTGCTGAGGAGCTCGAACGTAAGAATGAGTCTCTTTCCGAACTGAAAGATCGTGATGTTCGTAAAATATCTCATGACGCTCGGAAGAAGGTTAAAGGAGCTGGGCAAAAGTTTCTTCTTGCTGTGCAAGAATTTATCGCTGCAGACAAAGCTTGGAACAAGCTTAACTCCGAACGCGATGAAATGAAAAGCAACCTCGATTTGATCAAAGAGATAGAGGACGGAAAAGTCGATTTGGTTGAAGAGAAAGAGACGGTTGGTGCCGAGCTGGCTGAGACTGAAGCTAAGCTAAATACCGCTCCTCAGCCATATTTGAATTTGCAGCAGTTTGCTTCTGAGTTCGCTGACTCCCCTCCGCTGACTGAACCAAATATTGGTTCGTCTTTGGACGAGATGATGTTAACCGGTTCTCCTAGCGCTCATTTTAATGAGTTCGGAACCAATGTTAACAGAATCTCCTCGGGACGAGCTCAGGGGCCCTCTGATCAGAGACTTGTCACCTCCTCGATTATGGGAGATGAAGTTGAATTGAGGAATGAAACTCCTCAAGACATTAGCTCGCTTAATCCTGAAGTGGTTCTCGCGACTCAAGACGACGACGTCGGGGGTGCTCTTGTCTCAAGTCAAGCAAGAGAGGAAGGCGGTTCGCCTATGAATGAATGATGGTGATTGCATTCACCTTATGTGGGGGATTGTCCCTTTAATTTTCAAGACATGAAATTTGCCTTATTGGCCATGGGGCCGTTTTATTACTTTTAAGTTTTTCTTTGCCCAAGGGGGCTTTTGTTATTGTTTTGAATAAATTTCCCAAGGGGGTTTAATTAAAATTTCTTTAGGAAGAAATATTTAATTTTGGTGGAAACCATCGATTTTACCTGGAGGGTTTGCAAAGTCCTCCTAACCGAAATGGTTTAAGATTATAGGAGAGATAGGCTGATCAAACCTACTTGCCTTTTTTAAAGAAAAAACATTGGAATTTTTCCTCGGTTGCGAGGTTAGAGCTCGGCTTATTAGAACACTTTGCGATACTTCGAATGTGTTCGATTTTAGAGAAATTTCGAGTGAGAACTATCCGTTATCTCTAAGAAGATAAAAAGGTGTGATACCATTTATTGATTGACTTCGAATTTCGAGCTCGAAATTGAGTTTTGCCTACTAGGTGTTAAGTGACACTTGATTGACCTATATTTCGTAGGTCTTATTTGTGCATGCACGCAAAAATTGAAAGGCAGTAACTGTCAAATCAATGGACTGACGTTCAACTTTCTTTTCAATAAATACTCGAGTGAATGTCCTTACATATTTTTTCTATATAAGGAGAGTCGGGTTTTGGAAATTTTCCAATAAACGTTTTTCTTTATAAGGAACTTTACAGCTCTTTTTTTTTTTTTAGATCTTTCGATGGCTTCTTCTCAGGGCGAACCTTCTGATTCCAATCCACCACGATTCCCTTCGGCTGAAACTCTGTTTCCACCAGAGGATGGATTCACTCCCCAAGGGGTAGCCATTCCTTGTCTCCTTCCTCCCATGTCTAGGGAGGAGAAGATCGAGTGCCATGAATTCATGGAACAGGTTTGACCTCTATACGAGTTGTTTTTAAGGTTTTACCCGATAAATTCGTAATGCATCTGTTTTTTGCAGATCACTGAAAGGTACGTTTTCCTCTGCTCCGAAAGGCAACGCCTTGGAAGGAAACGCCGTGTCCTTGGGGAGAGAATTGCTAGGACTGAGAGGAAAATCCGACGTTTGGAGTCGGACGTTCATAACTGGGAGAGGAGGGGGTTTGACTCTATCGCTCGCATTCCCAGCTGTCTTCGAGAACACATCAGGTTTCTGAAGAAGCACTGGGACATCTACCAAAGGAGCCTCGAGCCCGCCGAGCGTGAGAGCGGTTCGTCATCCGACGAAGTCCCTTCTACGAACCCTCCTCCTTCTTAGTTATTATTTATATATATATATTTTTTTATTTTGTAATATTCTATCGGGCTAGTTGCCCAATGATATTAATTACGTTCCCTATTTCGCTTTAAATTCGCCGATTATTCAAATCTCATTTAATGCGTTTATTCTAGGGAATATAATTAGCAATTAACCCGATTACATTTTCCACGAAAGTAGTAATTTCAGATTCGGGAAATCGTCAATTAATCCTCTTAAATGTAATCGAATAAATTTTCGAGTATAAAATGGGTGTAGTTTGCCATTGAATTTCAATAACGATTCTACAAAAATGTTTGAGGAAGGAAACTCTTCAGAGAAACCTTCTGATTCATTCAAATTGATAAGTGACGATCTTCCGGGAGCATCAGACCGACTATATCCATTGACCACCTCATGAAGGGGTATGGAGCGGATATAGATGATAGAATTTCAGATGGCTGGTGAATAAGGGGAGCGTGCATCTGACATTTTTTACACCGTTTGGCGTAATGGATGCAGTCTGAAATCATAGTTGGCCAGAAATATCCTAACCGCTTGATTTTGAAAGCCATTGCTCGTCCCGAGGAATGACTACCACAAAGCCCTTCGTGGACCTCGCTTGTCACTATTTCAACTTCGGGTCCGAATATACATAAAAGATACGGATCACTGACGCCTCCCTTGTATAATGATTCTTTAATTATACAATACTTAGCGCTGATGATTTTTAATTTGCGAGCTTGCCATTTGTTCGATGGTAGTTCTCCATTAAGAATGATATTTTTGATGGGTACCCTCCAGTCAGCCCCCCAATCATTAGCGGAAGTATTATCTTTGAGTATAAATTTCCTTGGTTCGGGTTCGGAGGGAATATCAGGATCTTCGATTGTTTCCTGAACCTTCACATCCACTGGAAGTGACTGTTCGGTTTGAGACGGTTCTTTAATGGGAACCCCTTGATCCTTTGATTTTCTTTTTGGCTTTCTTTTAGGAAGTTCCAGTGGTGGAGTAAGTTCGTCATCTCTAGACTTTATTCGTGATCTGGTGACGACAAGCGAACTACTTTCATTTCCGGAACTTGGTTTTGGAGTTTCGATGTGTTCGGCCTCCAAACTGTTATCGTTTTCTGTTTCTTCAACCAAAATACTTCGCGAAGAAATACATTCAACTGGGATTACTCGTTTGAGTTCAGGATCTGAGGTAGAAGCTAGGGCAGCCAAAGCGTCTGCCGAAGTGTTTTCTCCTCTAGGTATTCGAACTTATTCGAATTCTTTAAATTTTCCGGCTAATTTTTTGACAGCCAAAAGATAAGCTTCCATTCGAGGAGCCTTAGCTTCGTAATCTCCAGCGAACTGATTTACAACTAGCTGAGAATCGCAATAAGCTATTATTTTTTCTGCTCCAATTGCAAGAGCAAGCCGAAGTCCTGCTAAAAGAGCTTCGTATTCTGCTTCATTGTTCGAGGCTGGAAACATTAATCGAAATGATTGCTCGATTATTTCCTTTGTCGGAGTTTCGAGCCTAATACCGATTCCGGATCCTAGAAGAAGAGCCATCTACATGTAATTTCCATGTGGAGTCCGTTTCAACAAAGATTCCATCATCTAATGGTAGTTCGGTTAGAAAATCAGCTAGAAATTGTGCTTTTGCGCTAGTTCTGCTTTTATATTCTATATCGTACTCACTAAGTTCGATTGCCCATTTTGCCAATCTTCCGGACTGACTTGGACCGTGAAGAATTGAGCGAAGAGGATGAGAAGTTAAAACTTCTATCGGATGAGATTGGAAATAAGGTCGGAGTTTTCTAGCAGATATGACTACTGCTAAAGCTAATTTTTCCATCATGGTATATCTCGTTTCTGGATTAGTAAGAGATTTACTTATGTAAAAAATTGGCTTTTGTTCACCTCGGTCCTCTCGAACTAACACCCCACTCACGGAATGGTTAGAGACTGAAATGTAGAGATATAGTTTTTCATCTGATTCAGGTTTTGAGAGAATCGGTGGTGTAGTTAAATAAGTTTTTGGTTGACTAAATGCTGCTTCGCATTGATCATCCCACAGAAATTTTTTGTTCCCTTTTAAAATTTGATAAAAGGGGAGACATTTATCGGTAGATTTTGATATGAAACGATTTAATGCAGCAATTTTGCCTGTCAATCGTTGGACTTCCTTAATGTTTCTTGGCGAAGGCATAGTGAGGAAAGCGTTAATCTGATTAGGATTTGCTTCTATCCCTCGTTCCGTGACTATGTACCCCAGGAATTCTCCGGAAGGTACGCCAAAGGAACATTTAGCTGGATTTAATTTCATTCCGAACTTGTTCAGAATTTTGAAACACTGCTCGAGATGTGTGATGTGCTCGGATTTCTTAAAAGATTTTACAAGCATGTCATCTATATAAACTTCCATCGTTTTGCCCAAATGTTCTGCAAACATTTTGTTAACTAAACGTTGGTATGTTGCCCCGGCATTTTTTAAACCGAATGGCATAACTTTATAACAATAGATTCCTCTATCTGTTATGAAGGATGTTTTCTCTTCATCTTCGGGATTCATCATGATCTGATTATATCCAGAAAATGCATCCATAAATGTTAAGAGTTCGTTTCCGGCCGTTGATTCTACGAGCCGATCGATATGAGGGAGAGGAAAGATGTCTTTTGGACATGCTTTGTTAATGTCAGTGAAATCGACACATACTCTCCACTTTCCATTTTTCTTTTTGACTACCACGGGGTTTGCTAACCAGTCCGGATATTTCACTTCTCTGATAGAACTAATTTTTAAAAGTTTATCAACTTCGTCATTGACCAGTTGCGCTCGGTCAGGACCAAGTTTTCTTCTTTTTTGCTTTATTGGTTTAAAACTGGGATCGACGTTTAAATCATGGGTGATAATACTTTTGTCGATTCCGGGCATATCTTTTGCCGACCAGGCGAAAGTATGCTTATTTTCTTTTAGAAAAGTTACCAATTGATCTTTGATCTCTGAATCCAAAGTAGTACCGATTTTTACTTTTCGATCTGGAAATTCGGAATCAATTTCAATCTCTGTGGTAACTTCATTCGAGCTAAGACCACTTGGGTAACGCGAGGTGCTCTCTTGCTTCGTGTTTATCATTAATTGCTATTTGAGCTTTAAGCGATGTCCCATGAGGTAGCAAGATCGCGACGTTTCCTGATCTCCTCGAATGGTTCCGATTCTTGCAGGAGTAGGAAATTTCACGCATTGGTGATAAGTTGAAGGTATAGCCTTCATTTGGTAAATCCACGGAGTTCCGAGAATTATGTTGTAAGCGGCCGGTCGGTCGAAAACAATAAATTCTACAATCTTAGGAACCCCTGCAGCGAGCACTGGTAATTTTATGTTCCCCAAGGACATAGATGTGTCACTCGTGAAAGCTACTAACGGTGCCGGTGGACCGATAATGTCAACTTTATTGATTCCCATTCTTTGCAAAGTTCTTAGAAATATGAGATCTACTGAGCTTCCAGTATCAATTAGACACCTAGTTACTTCAAAGTTCGCAACATCTAATGTTATCACAAGAGCATCGTCATGAGGTCCCGTTAATCCCTGAGTATCCGAATTATCGAAAGAGATAGAAGGTGTTTGTTCACTTGATTGGAAACCCACAGCGGTTTGAATTGCTGCTGATTTCTTGTGCCTTTTGATTGACCTGATCGAATCTCGGCATAATTTGGAGTGTTTGGAGTTCCGGACCCATTGGGCTTATGTTTCTTTTCAGGAGGATTAGACGCTTCAGAATCTTCTTTTTCTTTATGATAAGATTCCACAAACTCCTCGATATTGAAATTAGCAAGCTCTCCAGCCGCCCACAGTTCGGTGAGGTGCTTTTTGAGTACGCTGCAATCTTTGGTGGAATGCCCATTTACTCTATGAATATCGCAATAGGCACTCTCATCTCTAACCCAGGTATTAGGAGAATTATATCTTCCTTTGTTTGGAGAGGGTTTTCCTACGGCATTAGTAGCAGGATTAACTCCGAACCGTTTTTGATCTTTCGGTTCGAACTTTTTAGTTGGATTTCCAGCGACCAATTTTGCTGGCCGATGCTTTTAAGCGAGGCTAAGCTTTTCTTCTTCTGCCTCCATCCAATTAGTAGCTCTGAATAAAGCGTCTTGGATGGTGCTCGGACGATTGACAATGATTTCTTCCCGGAATCGATATTCAAGCCAGAGTCCGTTTCTTAAAGCAGAAAGGGCAGCAGCGTGCGATACCCCAGGAATTTTGGCTATCACTTTTTAAATTTAGCGATATATTTGCGAAGTGGTTCGTTCTGACCTTGGGTTAAATTCCAAAGATCTGCATCAGAGGTTGCCTTTTCCATGAACATGGAATACTGTTTTAGGAATGCGGAGGACAATTTCTTAAAACTATCAATGGATTCAGGCTCCAACTGAGTGAACCATAATAAAGCCGATCCGGATAGATTCTCGGAGAATAGTTTGCAATATCCGGCATCCTCCTCGTCTGGTTCTAGATCAATTCTGCCAGCAGCGATCTGAAAAGCAGCGAGGTGATTTTTAGGATCACCTTTACCATCGTAAGTTGGTAATTTGACCTTTCGAGAATCTTTGATCCGAAGGTTTGAGATTCTCGAAGTGAAGGGTGTTCGTCAAGTTTCTTCGATTACTCGATTGATCTCAGGCGCCGAACTGGTCGCCTGATGAAACTTCGACTTCATTTCATCAAGCTCCTGACGAACTCTGACGAAATCATCTGAAAGGATGACATCAGGATCTTCCATAAGGAGTCCTTCGTCAACAGCAGGATTTCCCTGATTTTGGGGATTTTCATGCCCGGTTGGGATGGATCCATCTCCTACGGTTGTCTGATTGCTAGTACTAGGAGGACGGCCTGTAGGAGGAGTTTGAGTGCTCCCGGTCCTGTTTTGTGCGGGAGTCTGGAATAGCCTGCGCGGAAACGTTGTTCGCGCTGAGGACAAATTATCTAAATGGCTCGAAATAGTATTCTGCGCGTTTGAAAAATTTGTCTGGGTGGTTTGAACACTCGTTAAAGTTTGCTCAATTGAGTTTAACCTTTCACCAAAAGTGGTGTTGGTACTAGCGAGTGTACCCAT
The DNA here is from genome assembly GCA_019202795.1 of Arabidopsis thaliana x Arabidopsis arenosa. Classification (NCBI taxonomy): domain Eukaryota; kingdom Viridiplantae; phylum Streptophyta; class Magnoliopsida; order Brassicales; family Brassicaceae; genus Arabidopsis; species Arabidopsis thaliana x Arabidopsis arenosa. The sequence continues at coordinate 14,016,677 of CM032923.1, read as the reverse complement.
CTGATTGGTCAGATCGGTAGTGGTCTGAGTAAGCAAAGTAATTGCATTGCTCAAAGCTTGCTGTTCAGCCATAGTTTCTTGACTTGAGAAAGAGAGATTTTGAGATTAAAGAGTTTTGCGGTAACTCCCCACAGGCGGCGCCAAAATGTGGATGTAGGATTCACACTCGATTGTCTTTAAGTATTTTTGTGGAGAAAAACTCTAAAATCGACAAATGAAAATAAGAGATTGAACAGGAAAGTAACCAAGAAACTAAATAAAGCGAAAAAATTTGATAAGAATAAAATAGTAAAAAGCCTTGCGAAATTATGAAAGGAAAAGTATGTTGTATTGCTTGATAGTAAGAGGTAAAAAGATTGTTCTCCCTCAAACACATGCGTTTGAGGTTGTTTATATAGAGAAAAACATGATTAATGCGGCTATTTACTACTCATAATCATATTGATCCGCATTAATCACATAAGTTACATTTTGACCGAAACGGCTTGAATTTGAATCTTGTCTTGGGCTTCGCGTGGGCCTTCCGAACTCTTTCTTGCTGACTCCGAACTCCCGTGTCTTGATGCTACCGCGAGCCTTGAATAATATTCTCCTCGCTTCGGTCTTTCTCTATGCGAACTGTATGTTGAATAAGAGCGAACTCCGTACTGGTAAAGATCGAACTCCTTTAATAAACTAAATCGAACTCCCAACCGGTCAAGTTCAATAATGTATCTAGAAATCCAAGAGGATTATTGTGTAGTAATGACGTGGACAGATCCAAGTGGATCCTACCGAAAGTGTGTGGGATCCGACCCCAACATACCATGATGGAAAAATTAGCTTTAGCAGTAGTCATATCTGCTAGAAAACTCCGACCTTATTTCCAATCTCATCCGATAGAAGTTTTAACTTCTCATCCACTTCGCTCAATTCTTCACGGTCCAAGTCAGTCCGGAAGATTGGCAAAGTGGGCAATCGAACTTAGTTAATACGATATAGAATATAAAAGCAGAACTAGCGCAAAAGCACAAGTTCTAGCTGATTTTCTAACCGAACTACCATTAGATGATGGAATCTTTGTTGAAACGGACTCCACATGGAAATTACATGTAGATGGCTCTTCTTCTAAACAAGGATCTGGAATTGGTATTAGGCTCGAAACTCCAACAAAGGAAATAATCGAGCAATCATTTCGATTAATGTTTCCAGCTTCGAACAATGAAGCAGAATACAAAGCTCTTTTAGCAGGACTTCGGCTTGCTCTTGCAATTGGAGCAGAAAAAATAATAGCTTATTGCGATTCTCAGCTAGTTGTAAACCAGTTCGCTGGAGATTACGAAGCTAAGGCTCCTCGAATGGAAGCTTATCTTTCGGCTGTCAAAAAATTAGCCGGAAAATTCAAAGAATTCGAATTAGTTCGAATACCTAGAGGAGAAAACACTTCGGCAGACGCTTTGGCTGCCCTAGCTTCTACCTCAGATCCTGAACTCAAACGAGTAATCCCAGTTGAATGTATTTCTTCGCGAAGTATTTCGGTTGAAGAAACAGAAAACGATAACAGTTTGGAGGCCGAACACATCGAAACTCCAAAACCAAGTTCCGGAAATGAAAGTAGTTCGCTTGTCGTCACCAGATCACGAATAAATTCTCAAGATGACGAACTTACTCCACCACTGGAACTTCCTAAAAGAAAGCCAAAAAGAAAATCAAAGGATCAAGGGGTTCCCATTAAAGAACCGTCTCAAACCGAACAGTCACTTCCAGTGGATGTGAAGGTTCAGGAGACAATCGAAGATCCTGATATTCCCTCCGAACCCGAACCAAGGAAATTTATACTCAAAGATAATACTTCCGCTAATGATTGGGGGGCTGACTGGAGGGTACCCATCAAAAATATCATTCTTAATGGAGAACTACCATCGAACAAATGGCAAGCTCTCAAATTAAAAATCATCAGCGCTAAGTATTGTATAATTAAAGAATCATTATACAAGCGAGGCGTCAGTGATCCGTATCTTTTATGTATATTCGGACCCGAAGTTGAAATAGTGACAAGCGAGGTCCACGAAGGGTTTTGTGGTAGTCATTCCTCGGGACGAGCAATGGCTTTCAAAATCAAGCGGTTAGGATATTTCTGGCCAACTATGATTTCAGACTGCATCGATTACGCCAAACGGTGTAAAAAATGTCAGATGCACGCTCCCCTTATTCACCAGCCATCTGAAATTCTATCATCTACGAAATAGTAACGGACAATGGTCCTCAATTCATTTCAAATGACTTTGAAGATTTTTGTTCCGCTTGGGGAATAAAACTTAACTACTCAACACCGAGGTATCCTCAAGGAAATGGACAAGCGGAAGCTTCCAACAAAACCATTCTCAGCAATCTTAAAAAACGCTTGAACGCTCGAAAAGGTGGATGGTATGACGAGCTGTAACATGTGTTGTGGGCTTATCGAACAACCCCGAGGCGAGCAACAGGTGAAACTCAATTCTCATTAATTTATGGGATGGAAGCCGTAGTCCCAGCCGAGCTGAATGTTCCAGGTTTGCGCCGGAGCGAAGCTCCGCTTAACGAGGAGTCGAATTCTAAATTATTAGAAGATGTTCTCGATACAATCGATGAAAGGCGAGACCAATCCCTTATTCGACTTCAGAATTATCAACAGTTGACCGCTCGATACTATAACTCAAAGTTGAAAAACAGACCTTTAAATGTAGGAGACTTTGTTTTAAGGCGAGTATTCGATAACACAAAAGAAGAAGGCGCTGGAAAACTCGGTATTAACTGGGAAGGCCCTTATCAAATCACTGAAAAAATCCGAAACGGTGTATACCGTTTACAAGACCTTGACGGAAACCCCGTTCAAAGGCCTTGGAACATAATCAACTTGAAAAAGTTCTATTGCTAAAGCAAACACATTCGAACTACGATTTGGCTTGATCCTATTTTGGGTACGTAAGCAGCTCGCTAAATACGAGTCCAGCTATAATATAAAAATTTAAATATTATTTCAAATCCTGGAATCTTATTCTTATCCTTGGGCTTGAGTATAGAGTACATTGCAAACAATGTATAAATAAATATTTCTAGCTAAACTCAGATTCAGAAGGGTCTTGAATTACGGAATAACTCTGCTCCTTGACCTGCGAGGTCAACGATGCTTATAATGCAACCTGGCATGTTTCCGTACTCTTGAAGTCCTAGTTCGATCCAATCGGAAGGATGGGCTTCGAGGCAATGAAGCTCGCGAGCAATGTCAAGGCAACGCTTCCCTAGTTCCCTTCTCTTCTTCCTAATCTCCTTTTTCTCGTCCTCGAGCTCGTCATGCCGAGTGATAAGCTGAAGAAAATAAGATGCCACAGTTAGCAATAACAAAAAGAGTAAAATCACTAGGATGGAAAATACTTTGTTGATGAACTCCTCGGCCTTGACACGATCTTGGGCTGACAGTCTCTCGATTAAAACGATTGGAACCTGAATGCTAGTTCCCTTCCTCAATATTCGTGACCCTTCCGGTTCGCCAGCTCTTCTAGTTTTTGCAAGCTCGATATCTGGTGCTCCCGGAAGATCGTCACTTATCAATTTGAATGAATCAGAAGGTTTCTCTGAAGAATTTCCTTCCTCAAACATTTTTGTAGAATCGTTGTTGAAATTCAATTACAAACTACACCCACTTTATACTCGAAAATTTATTCGATTATATTTAAGAGGATTAATTGACGATTTCCCAAATCTGAAATTACTACTTTCGTGGAAAATGTAATCAAATTAATTGCTAATTATATTCCCTAGATTAAACGCATTAAATGAGATTTGAATAATCGGCGAATTTAAAGCGAAAGGAGGAATATAATTAATGTTGCTGGGTTTCAAGTCCGGTGACGTTATACAAACATAAATAAGAAAGTGTTCGATCAAAAGTCTTCGCCCGATAGTGATTCCAGCGAGGTGGAAGATCCCGAACAGCTTTCCGAGGATAATCCCTCATCAGAAGATAAATCAAAAGGGCCGGAGAAGTCATCAGTAGTTGTCGTCTCCGGCTCCTCTTTTTCTTCAGTTCTTAACATCGGAAGTCTCCGAAATTCTGAAGAACATGAAACGAAAGAGGACCCATTATTGGTCGCCAAGGACAAACGATGAAATTTATCCAGCATGCGGAGGAATCTTCGTAGACAAGTAGGTATTGTGGCCACGATGTCTAAACCTTTCCTCTCCCATTCCTGTGGTTCGGATTCCAGGCGAAAGATCTCTATTTCCATCCTTTTTATGCGCTCATCAAGAGCGCGACGCCTCCTTCTGATTCTTTGTCTTTTATCACATAAAGCTTTGTGTCTCCCGACGATCTGTTTGAGCAAACATTTTGTCAAAAGAAAGGGAGTTATAATTTCCTGAAAAGACTAAGAGTTAGAAAAGGAACCTTTTCCAGGAAGTCATAACATTTGACCCTTTCCTTCCCTGTTCGAAAATGAAAAAATGTTGGGTGAATAACTCCCTTTGGAGAGAATCCATCTTCGGATTCAAACAATGGTTTCCCACCTGAAGTTGTTATTCTTGAGCTTGATCTAATAGAAGACAGCGGCATTTTTCAAGTTTTTCTTATGATGAACTATGGTGATCCCTCGAAATTCCTTTTAAAGGGGAGAGAGGTCCAGATTTCTAAAAATAATCATACATTGCGGGCCTATTAGAGCAGGCTTCGGATCCAATTAAAACATGGCCCAACAATTCCGAAGCCATTACAGGCAAACGGTCGAAACCTTTGCCTGATCATACTTATGACAAAATTCTCATGAATTATATATCTTATCCCTCGATAAAAAAACTTAAGCCGAGCTCCATCCTCGCCTTCGAGAGACCGAGGAAAAATACTTATTAAGATTTTTTCTTTAAAAAAGGCAAGTGAGCCTGATCAGCTCATCTCTCACAATTCATAAAACCTCTTTGGTGGGCTAGGACTTGCAAACCTAGAATCGCGTCCAAACGTTTTGCTTAAAAATATATATATAATATATGCAGGGGCATGTACATGGTTGTGTTCAGTCACACTAATTGAACAAAATGTTTCCGTCAAACGGAATAGTCCTCATGGACTCAACAAAACAACTTTTTAAATAACGTTCCTATACTTCTGGAGAACCTTCACCAACCTCAAATTGGGAGGGGGAATCGCCAAATACCAAAGAAAATGGTCCCAAATCAAGAGAAGGGTGGGAAGCCGAAGATAATTCGGATTCGACTGTAGCGAGCTCAGCAGAAACTTCCCTCCTCTCATCCTCTAGCAAAGTTCTTCCACTCTCTATTCCCCCAATCAGATCTAGATTACTCTTCAGCTCAGCTCGGTCGGACTGAAGTTTAGTCCTGACCTCCTCGTCTTTGACGAACTTCATGACAGATTGAATGAGTTGCCTACCAAAGCCCCTCATCTCTTCTCGAGCATTATGCTCGGCTTCAGCAATATCACGAGCTCTATTCCTAATTAAAAGCTCGGTCTTTTGATTTGCTTCTTCGAGCAAAGCCGTAGCCTCTTCTAGCTTGGATTCTAAGCGTAGAGCATCAGATCTCGCAGAATCTCTTTCAGCGTCCGCAATTCTGATGCGTTCCTCGTTAGCTGCTAGAATTTTCTTCATATTCTCAAAGGATGATTCAAGGGCTCTTGCTTGCTCGGATCGCTCAGATTGATTTGCTAATCTGAGTTCATCAACCTCCTTTTTAGCTTTTGCGACCTCTCTCGTCGCTTGGTGAAGCAGGTTCTCATAATGGAAGATCATTCCATTAGTCTCCATAAACGCTTTTGAAGTACAAAAAAAAAAACATGGGATCAAAAACGTCATAAGGGCAAAAAGTTTTTACTTAAGAAAAAGGGGTGGACAAAATCAAAATCCGATCCGAAAAATTTTGAACCTGGGATAGGTAATAGGCTCGACTGACGAACATCTGACGGATTTCCGGCCTCCAAACCGAAAAAGGAGGAAGGGACGTTCCTTCCCTGGTTTGAAAACCTCGGAAGATGTCTCCAATCTCTTCTCCATCTATAAAACAGAGGAGAATAGTAGGTTAATAAGTAGCCGCAATCTGGAACAAGTCTTGTTAAAGGCTTGCTTTCTAAAAAAAAACTCACCAGAAATTGAAACGGCTAAAGGGCTTTGAGTCCTAACACTCAGTCCTTGGGACAAGTAAGTCTCGGGTCTCGGCTCATCGGTTTCTTCTGCAATTGCTCTGTCTCCCGAAGAAGGAAGCTCAGAGTCTGAAGATTCAACAGAAGGGAAAACAGAAGGCGGAAAGCTAGGGGCTCGCATCGGAGAACTTAATCTAACGGTTTTGAGTCTCTCGTTTGATAAAGTGTCCGAGTCTGGAGCCTTCCTCTTTGTGTAAAGAGGAGGAGTTTCTTCTCTCTCTCTCTCCCGTACGGAAGAGCAAATGGCGGTGGCGACTGGGGGGTCGTTAGGGATATCGGCTCCATAAGAATCCACCGCACTTGACAAAGCCGCTTCTAAGGAACCATCATCAACCAAGAGGGTCTTCCTGTGGAAGCTACCAACCTTGGAGATTGCAGCTATCCGCTTCTTTTTCCCAATTTCGGATAATTGATCCTTAAGAGCTTTAATCTCAGCATAGATTTTTCTTTTATCTCGAGCATTCAGGCTCGAGACATCTTTCTCTTCAGGAGGAGGGTTAAGAGGGTGAGTTTTACCATCCTTAATAGCGAGCCCCGCTCCATGAATGCGTTGAAGGGTGAAAGAGTTCCAGTTCGTGTCAGCCTCGGAAACGATTCGGAAGAAAGATAAGAAGTCAGCAGTTGGACGGGGGATAGTTTGGTTCCCTGAAATAAAACGTTGAGTTAAGAATTCCGTTTCTTTCACACAATGTAGTAGAAAGATAATAAAGAATGATTCTGACCAAGTTTGGGCGACCAATTTGGGAGAAGAAAACCGGAAAGCCCTTGAACGGAATGAGGATTAACTCGGAAAAAGAACCAGTATTTCCTCCAAGGCCCGTCATTCAGGGGCATTCCGTCGATGAGGTTACGGTCAAAAATAGGATTCATGGAAAAAATACCCGCTGCCGCAGAATCACGGGCTCGAAATAGCCCTAAGAGTTCGCTGGTGGTGAGAGAAAACCCTGCCTCCGCCGAGACGGTCAGGGTGCTCAGGACGTACCTAAGGAAGTTGGGAGCTATTTGAGGAAAAGCGATCCCTAGATGTAGGAGATACAAAATGAGAACTTCCGGGATAGGAAAAAATAAACCACAATCCTTGAAGTAGACTTCGTACGCGCAACAAAAACCCTCTCGCACCATTTCTGGAGACTCATTTGGTCCAGGAAGAGAGAATTCTATTTCCTGAGGAATGTTACAAAGGCGACGAAGGGCGCCAAGGGAAGCAAGGGTCGATTGAGACCTGAAATACGGACTGAATCTATCTCCCACCTGGGTAAAAACTTCGTCCCCTCTGGGAACAGGGATTCCTTGACTGTCGTCTTCGTTGTCTGAAACGTCGATGGCCGGGGAAGACATTTTTTACTAAGGGGTTTTTTCTTTCTCTGGTTTGGTAAAAGCTATCAGGAGTGAATGTACGCTGTAAAAGCCGTCGTTCCATTTAACCCTATTTAGGGGAAACCGCCTCGAAAGTATTGGGAAGTGGGACAGTTTTTCCCGTGGTATTAATATAAAATTAGGTAATTAATGATGACGATTTTCAGAGAAATCAAATCATCTGATTATCCGAGATCGGCGTAACAGCGTAAAACATGGAGAAATTCCAGAATGTTAAAGATCTCGAGTCATTAATTACTATCTACTTAAGTCTTCCAAGCCGAGCACTCAGCTCGCAAGACTTGGGGGGCTAAATGTTGGGGTCGGATCCCACACACTTTCGGTAGGATCCACTTGGATCTGTCCACGTCATTATTACACAATAATCCTCCTGGATTTCTAAATACATTATTGAACTTTACCGGTTGGGAGTTCGATTCAGTTTATTAAAGGAGTTCGATCTTTACCAGTACGGAGTTCGCTCTTATTCAACATACAGTTCGCATAGAGAAAGACCAAAGCGAGGAGAATATTGTCCAAGGCTCGCGGTAGCATCAAGGCACGGGAGTTCGGAGTCAGCAAGAAAGAGTTCGGAAGGCCCACGCGAAGCCCAAGACAAGATTCAAATTCAAGCCGTTTCGGTCAAAATGTAACTTATGTGGTTAATGCGGATCAATATGATTACGAGTAGTAAATAGCCGCATTAATCATGTTTTTCTCTATAAAAACAACCTCAAACGTATGTGTTTGGGAGGGACAATCTTTTACCTCTTACGATCAAGCAATACAACATACTTTTTCTCTTACAATTTCGCAAAGCTCTTTACTATTTTGTTCTAATCAAATTCTTTCGCTTTATTTAGTTTCTTGGTTACTTTCCTGTCCAAATTCTTATTTTCATCCTTTGATTTTAGAGTTTTTCTCCACAAAAATACTTAAAGACAATCGAGTGTGAATCCTACATCCACACTTGGATTTTGTAAAGTGATGGTTCTCCAATATGTAAAATGGACCCCTTGCGGGATCCGGTACCAACATTAGCCCCCCAGTTCTTCGAGTAAGATGATTTGCTCAGAGAATTAATATTCTTGACAATCCTGCGGCAATAACTTTGATTAGTAGATTAGGCATGCAAACTTTGTTGTTAGATGCGAGGTGAACTCGTTTTTGCCTAAATACTTATTCGCGTAAATGCGAGCATTGAGCTCGGCTTTTGAACGTATTTTGGTACGAGGCGAGGTCGGCTTTTTGAACATAATTTAGTGCGAGACGGGCTCGGCTTTTAAATGTAGTTCTGTGCGAGCAGGCTCGGCTTTTGAACGTAGTTTGGTGCGAGACGGGCTCGGCTTTTTAACGTAGTTCGGTGCGAGCTCGGCCTCGGCCCTTTTATTCAAATTCAAAGTAGAATTTGGTTTCCTGGCCAAGGGGCTTTTATTTTCTTTGTCAGAATATTTTGCCCGAGGGGGTATTAAATTTTCTTTTTGGAAGAAATATTTAATTTGGTGGAAACCATCGGTTTTACCTGGAGGGTTTGCAAGGTCCTGCTAACCGAAATGGCTTTAGCTTATTGGAGAGATAGGCTGATCAGACCCACTTGCCTTTTTTAAAGAAAAAATATTAGAATTTTTCCTCGGTCTCTCGGATGCGAGGTTAGACCTCGGCTTACAAAAAAATTCCTGATAGTTCGGAAATGTTTGTTCGAAGAAAAGCTAGTGTAAGAACTGTTTACTTTTCTTGAACTGAACTAGAATAATGTTTGAACATTGACTAGAATTTCGCGTTGGAAATTTTTGCATAGTAGGTGTCAGTTTGTACTTGAGTAACCTATATTTTGTAGGACTTAAGGCTATACTTAGCGCATGTACGCAATAGCTGAAGAGCAAACTCGACACTTAGATTTCACCAGAGTAAAATCATTTTTCTGAGAGTTGCAACTCAGAAAATTCTCCGAGGTGGAATCTAATTTAGTGAAGAGCGAACTCGACACTTAGATTTTACCGAAGTAAATTTATTTTTCCAAGATTTGGAACTCAGAAAATTCTCCGAGGTTTAATCTAATTTGTTGAAGAGCGAACTCGACACTTAGATTTTACTGAAGTAAATTCATTTTTCTGAGAGTTGAAGCTCAGAAAAATCTCCGAGGTGGAATCTAATTTGGTGAAGAACAAACTCAACACTTAGATTCCACCGAAATAAATATATTTTCCGAGCGATGGTACTCGAAAAATCTCTGTGAGGCAGAATCTAATTTTTGTGAAGAGCGAACTCAACACTTAGATTCCATCGAGGTAAACATATTTTCCGAGCGATGGTACTCGGAAAATTCTCTATGAGGTGGAATCTAATTTTTGTGAAGAGCGAACTCGACACTTAGATTCCATCGAAGTAAACATATTTTCCGAGCGATGGTACTCGGAAAATTCTCTATGAAGTGGAATCTAATTTTTGTGAAGAGCAAACTCGACACTTAGATTCCACCGAACTGAATATTTTTTCCGAAAGACTGTACTTTGGAAAATTTCCGTAAGGTGGAATCTAGTTTTTGCGAAGAGCGAACTCGACACTTAGATTCCATCGAAGTAAACATATTTTCCGAGCGATGGTACTCGGAAAATTCTCCATGAGGTGGAATCTAATTTTTGTGAAGAGCAAACTCGACACTTAGATTCCACCGAACTGAATATTTTTTCCGAAAAAACTGTACTTTGGAAAATCTTCGTGAGGTGGAATCTAGTTTTTGTGAAGAGCGAACTCGACACTTAGATTTCACCAAAGTAAATTCAGTTTTCTAAGAGTTGGAACTCAGAAAAATCTTGGAGGTGAAATCTATTTTAGTGAAGATGGAACTCGACACTTAGATTTCACCGAAGTAAATTTACTGTTCTGAAGGTTGAAACTCAGAAAAATCTCCGAGAAATTGCTGGGAAATCACCTCGCAAAGAGGCAGTTTGAATTGGTGGCACTTTCTTGTTGTCACCGAGGTTTGGATGTTTTCGAGAGAAAATCTCATTCTTTCGTCGTCACAACTTCGTACTTGAAAGACAAGAAACTTTATGTCCCCACAGACGGCGCCAAATGTTGAACCCGAACCCCCCAGGGTTGGTAACATCATGTAAAAGATGGGACAAAGTTCTCATAAGACAAGCACAAAGATGGGTTGAATAGATCGTATAAATTTGTGGAGAAAATAATATAGATTTTGTTATAGCTGGACTCGAGAGACGAGCTGCCTACGTACCCGAAGCGGGATCAAGCCAAAACGTAGTTCGAATACAACAAAGAGAATGTATTTAGTCATTATTAGGAATGACATTGTTTGTGTCTAAATAATGTAGAAGAATGTAGAAGATGAATCTTGTGTAGAAGAATATGAATATCTTTCTTGGAGTCTTCACTTCTCTTTTATAGCCTCTTCCTTCCTTCTAGGGTGTCTTTACTTGGCCATTAAATTCAGAATTAATTCCAAAAAATAACTCCAATTTTTGGCAATTAACTCCTAATCTTGAATGACAAACATTATTCCTTTGACAATGGAAATTAATTCATGAATTTAATCACAAATTAATGTCAAGGTTTGACCACCCCCTTTTGCAAGATAGGGCTCCTTGGATTTTGTAAAGTGATGGTTCTCCAATATGTAAAATGGACCCCTTGCGGGATCCGGTACCAACAATTAGTGTGATCTATCTTTTTTAAAATCAAAATTCAGAAAATATCATGCTAACATGTTATATACTCTCTCTGTATCACAAAGAATGATTTTTGAGGTTTTATTTATGTACCAAAAAGATTGATTTTCTGTAAATTTTTATCAATTAATATTAATAAATTGTGAATTTCAAGAATCATTAATTGAGAATTTTTAAATTTGATGAATTATTATTGGTTAATAGATATGAGAAATGGTTTGGTATAAAGAAATAGTGCATTTATAACTAAACATTAAATGTTTACCTGGATTTGGGAAACGAAGTGAGTCGAGCACATGAGTTGGCCCGAGAGAGAACAGTAGCGGGTGCGAGAGTGGAAAGGATGATTAGATGGACTCCGCCGCGTGATGAATGGCTAAAGCTTAATACCGATGGGACATCTCACGGGAATCCGGGTTTAGCCACGGCTGGAGGGGTGCTAAGGGATTCGACAGGCCAACGGCGTGGTGGTTTTGCACTTAATATTGGCATTTGTTCGGCTCCACTAGCGGAGTTACAGAGAGTTTATTACGGACTCTACATTGCTTGGGGGAAGAGTATTACACGGTTGGAAGTGGAGGTTGATTCGGAATTGGTGGTGGGGTTCTTGAACAAGGGGATTAGCGATTCTCACCCCTTGTCTTTCCTGGTTCGGTTGTGCCATGGCTTTTTATCTAGGCACTGGATAGTCCGTGTTTCACTTGTTTATAGGGAAGCTAACCGCCTTGCGGACGGGTTAGCAAACTATGCTTTCACTTTAACTTTAGGTTTCTATTTTTTGGAGAATGCTCCATTTGATGTTGAGACGATTGTAAGAGAGGATGACCGCGGAACTGCGTTTCCAAGGCAGACTCGAATTTAATTTTATTTTAGTAGTATGAATAAAGCACGGGGGGAGCTTATCCCCCCGGTAATCACCAAAAAAAAACATTAAATGTTTACATTAATTAGTGTGAAAATTCTATAAAATTAATTTTTTTTATACGAAGGGAGTATATGTTAGGATGTTAAATATTAGTAAAATTCATTTATGTTAACACCAAATAAATTTATTTATTAAAGTACCTTCATTAAATATCATGCTAAAATTGATCTCAAATGTTGTCAATATCCTTTATTATTAGCCAATATCAGCAACTCATCAACTTGTTTATTTTATTATATAAAATATTTCTTTGAGTAAAAAAAAAATTCTCATCACTATTTACCAAATTAACTCAATAGAAACAAAAACAGTTTTCATTTCTTTCTGTTTTTTTTTACTATAATTAATTTAATAGGGAAGATGGAATGTGGGCCAATGAATCTATAAAAATATATATAACAATATTAAAAAGAAAAAAAAATAGTAAATGTTATAATAAATAAAAGAGAGAGAGGAACAGTAAAGGACAGTCCTTGGGACTAGACTAAGTGGGAGTGATGAGGGGTCTGAGAAGAGGAGGCAGTCTCTAAAAAGCTCTTTTCTTTTCCTTCGTCTGGTAACTTTCAGATCCCAGTTTGTTAGTATCTCTGTCGTCACTTAAAATAATTGACCTCTCTTCTTTTTTCGTCTCCTTAAATCTAACCCCATTCTATAATTTACTTACATGTCTTGTGTTGTGTCCCTTGCTCTTGATTACTACTTATAGAAGTAATCAATCAAACTAGAGTTTTTATTTATTTTTTTACTTTTCACCTTTTCGGTTGCATATTCAAGTCTAGCTTCACTATTCATAATCCACTCTAAATCCTAATTTTAAAACATAACACTTGTTTTGACCGTTGAATGCGTTTAATCTATAGGCTTACGTCCTTGTCTTTATCTGTCGGCCAAAAGATATTTAGATGCTTTAGCTTTTTACAAAATCTTAGTTACTATGTTAATCAATAAGCCAAAATATTCTCTGATTAGTGATTAATTACTAGAATTAATGTCTTATTCAATATTTAAGTTTTCATATCAACATAACCATACAGTCATATATAGTTTTCATACCCTAAGGACTAAGGTATGATTAGCATATTACTTAACATTTTTATTAAAATAGTAATTAAGATTTAGTAATAATCATACAGTTAGTTAAATTTTTGTCAAAAACATATAATATACACACGTTTAAATATGGACGGAGACACATCAATGGTATTTAGTACAAAGTACAAACAAAAGCTATAAATCTCAAAATTGTTGTTCACTTGGCTACAAAATAATTCTCCAAAAAATGTAGGAGTTTAAGCCGATGTCACGGGAGAACAATATTAATTATTTGAAAGTAATAAAAGATGCTTTACGTAAAATTCTAGTATTAGCCTATGTATACTTTCTTTTCATTTTTGTTAATTAATATAAAAATACTTAAAATTTAATTTAATTTTGTATTGTTTTTTCTTTAGCCTTTCTATATACTTTAAAAATACACAAAATACAAATATAACATGTGTTTATGTAGCATACATCTCATAGTGGATATCAAGAGTTTTTAATATTTGTTTTACACGGATGTCCAAACTTTTTAGATTGAAATTAGAACGAATGCCAAATTATAACCGATCTAGTGGTTAATCTGTAATTATGCAAAACAAAAGTGGACTACCTATATTTAGGTAAAAGCAAAGTAAAAAGGGTTTGTTTAGCTTCTCTTTCACATCAATAAATAATATGCTTAGCAGCTGTATAGATTGAATTCATGGACTAAAAAAACAAAAAGATAGCTAAAATATGTGAATGATATGTTTCCACGAGATTCTATATTACATATATTAATTGCATCACAAGACAAACAGCATCATGCCTTTGTCTTCATGTCGGTTTATAGTTGCTCCATCTATTTTGTGTTATAAATTATGATCTCCTTTCTTTTACTATGTCCTAAGTGGTAACAAACTAACAATCCCTCGCTTGTTCTTCTTGGGGATTTTTCCTTTTTTTTTTCTTCATTTTATTACATTGTTTCAGTTGTAAAATCCGTCGCTAGTTTATCTGTCTTTTTCATTTGATTACATTGTTCTTTATCAAAACTTTTGTAACAGAGAATGTATTCATGTGTGGCCTCCTTGTAGTTCTACTTTAGTCCTAGTGTAATGCTTCTAGAAAAAAGAAGTTGCTTCCTTGTTGGTTTGAATGAAAATTATTCATATGTATAGGATGTTGCATGTCTCGTTAAGTAGCTAGATTGAAGAATAATGCATGATGCAATAGTTCAAATTATGAAATTGGCGAACCATGTAAGAAAGAGGTTTTTACCAAAATGCTTTTAGCTTTTTTGAAACTTTTTAATGGATAATTCATAAATTAAGTATGTTGAACAAAGAGTCATTTGGTTATAGAGCTAGATCTTATATGTCAAAAATGTAGAACCTACTTAAACTATATAGTTACTATTATACTTAAACTTGGCTGGTTTCGTAAACCCAGTATGTATAACATATGAGAATACAATGTAGACGATGTTAGGGATTCCACAACTCAACAGACAAAGCACAAAATGAAACAGAACATCATATTGGAGTAGTTGCAGAAAGAAACAAAAGGAGGAAGGCTGAAGGCAAAAGTAAAAAGAGGAAAGGTATCGAGTGGAGAAAGCCAAACACCATCATTTCTTGGACTCCTATCTTACATTGCACATGTATAATATATATATATATATATATATATATATATATATATATATATATACTCATGGATATATGCATATATATTATATATGTCAACTCCATTTATAACCAAAAACCAGAGCAAGAAGATCCATCGAAGTCTAGCCCGAGGCACTTCTACTTCTTCAAATAGTGCAAGAGAAAAAGACCACCCACCAAAAAGTCTTGGATTCCCATTTGTTGATTTTATCTTTTTTTGTTATTATTGTTTTTGAATATTGTTTAAAAATTGTAATAAATGATGATGAATTGATGATGATGTGAATAGAGTTCTGACAGAAGATGGGGTCCGTCTATAAATGTCCCATCTCTCCTTTTGTAGCGCGCATCTCTCGGGGGACTTGTATTTTCTGTCTGGCCCAATGCTTCTCTCTCTCTCCCTCTCTATCACATGCAAATCAGCAATGACAACAGTCTAAAGTTTTTCCTTTATTTTTCTTTTTTTGTCAACAAGTGAAACACTAAACCAAACGTCTTTTCTTCTTCTGTTTTTCTATTAATATGTTTTGTTTTTGGGTGTGTGATTAGTGATCTTTGGACGGTAAAGAAGTCTATGTTTTGTAGTTTTTATCAAAGTGTAAAAAAAAAAATAGACCGTTAAACCATTGTATGGCTATTTAAATTTAACTTCGTAATTTGTTAGTTTTTGAGGGAAAAAAAAAAGATTCCGCTTGTAGTGGTAGGGTAGTTGAAGATCAGGATCTTAGGACATAAACTCGCATAAGTTCTAGGTTTGGTTTCATTTCAAACAAAACAGATTACTTGGACTATTGAATTCTGTTCCATGTGTTTCATTCATCTGAAATAAGGTTGCATAAACTCTTACCAAATAGTCTGCTCACGTCCGAATTAGTAGGGTTTAACTCAGAACATTAATACCAATAAAGAAGACAAAAAAACAAAATGGAGTTGTTATTTGTCGTAATAAAAATTAAACATACGGCAAGCTAAAAATAAGAAATAATATAACAAGTATCCCTCCTTAAAAAAAATCACAAGATATTAGAAACTATTTTATATTCTTAAGAATCAACTATACAAAGTTTTCCTAGCAATGTAGAAAACATCTTCTAAAATAAGCAGTGGTATTTTTTGAAAAGACAAAACGTTTTAGTGGTATTTTTGAGTATTATACTAAAACCAATAAGTCGTATATATACTTGATTTTTTTCTTTTTATAGGTTTGGTTTTATATTTCTACCATGTGTTTTATATAATGAAAATTTATTTAAATTTGACGGGGTTTTAATCACATTTACTATTACAATTTTTTAAGAAACCAACAATTAGAATTACTATTGAACCACTATTTTGTTACTGTACAGTCATTTGTTATCTTGTTCTCTGACTTAATCGTCTTTTCTTTACCACTTAAAACAATTATTGCCAACCCACTAAATTTTTGATCACCAATATAATAAAAAGCTGTTTTCTTAGTTATGTAATGTGTAGTCTGAGTCTAATTAGTTCATACATATATTATATTTGCAAGAAATATATAGAGTAACTAAAGAAATTTTTAGGGTGATTACAGATACATTTATATTTAGTATCTTCGCTTTAAAATATCAGTTTGTAAGATCTAGGAAAAATTTATAATGAAAATACACATGCATGTTTTCGAATATATCAGTTGGTAATGTTTAACATCTGTCAAAAAATGAAAAAAACCTTTATATTGGTAATGTTTAACATCTGCCAAAAAACTGTAATTAAAAAAAAGAAGTTATTGATTGATAGGATAAATTGAACCTTTATACAAGAAAAAAGCAAGATAATTCTACATATGAGATGTGGGAAAAAAAAAGAAAAATACTTGGGTTCACATGTTCACCCCTAGGGGTGAACCTCTTATGTTCACCCCCTTTATTTTATCCAATCAAAATCTACCACCTAATAATAATAAAAAAATATATTTAATTATAAATTTAATTTGCCACTAAAACGAAATTATGTATCGGTTTAGGTTTATTAGAAATGGTTAGAGTTTAGATTTTATGATTAAACGAGTTTAACTATCGGTTTGGGTTTATAAACGGGTTTAGATTTTACAATTAAACGAGGTTAAGTGTCGGTTTGGGTTTAGAAAGTACGATTAGGGTTTAGATTTTTTACGATTAAACGAGTTTAAATGACGGTTTGGGTTTACAAAGGAGAATTAGGGTTTAAATTTTGTAATTAAACGAGGTTAAGTGTCGGTTTGGGTTTAGAAAGTACGATTAGGGTTTAGATTTTTTACGATTAAACGAGTTTAAATGACGGTTTGGGTTTACAAAGGAGAATTAGGGTTTAGATTTTGTAATTAAATGAGGTTAAGTGTCGGTTTGGGTTTAGAAAGTACGATTAGAGTTTAGATTTTTTACGATTAAACGAGTTTAAATAACGGTTTGGGTTTACAAAGGAGAATTAGGGTTTAGATTTTGTAATTAAACGAGATTATATATCGGTTTGGATTTATAAAATAGTGGTTATGACTTAATCTTATTGTTTTATTTAGAAAATATTAATTGTTTTAATTTTTTTAACTAGATGACATGGCAAATTCTAATTGGATAATTAAGAAGGGGTGAATGAAAGTGGTTCACCCCTAGGGGTGAACCCAAGAATTGTTCAAAAAGAAATCTGAATTAACATTGTTAAATTAATACAAATTTTACTGTAGATGATTTAAGTAAATTAAAGGAGTTGGTTGGTGGTCTTTTCAAAAATGGAATAATCACAGTTTCTAACAGTTAATAAGAATGCAATAAAGTTCTTAAAGGTACCATTTCAACAATAACATCAACTAGATATGTTTCATCTAGGTTGTCAATTTTTTTGGTTCAGTTTAATAATCATTTTATATAAAATACTAGAACAATCTTCTAATCAATATAAAAAGTTTTACAATAGTTTTAGGTTTTCAATATCCTACCATCACTGTAATTTATATTAAAGCTTTCATAATTCAAAAAAATAAAGTTATGAAAACATTGATTGTGTCCTAAAATTACAATTCGTGTGAATATCGCCAAAATGCAAATACAAAAAAAGTTGAAAACTGAAATTTAATTTCTACATATATTTACTTAGTATATTTCAAGGATCCATCAATAATTCATGATATCCAAATTGTAGATACCCAAAATAGTTTAAGATCATATGAACAATGTGTCTTTCTAATAATCGAAAAGCTTTAATTAAAAGAACTAAAATCGCTATTTAAATCAACTCGAAAGAAAAACGTAATATAGTCATATAGATATATAGTGGCTATAATTAACAATTATGAACTGGTTTAATATTTATTAATTACAAAAATGATATAAAAAATGTTATGAAAACGCTATTATCAGCTTTTTCATACCATTTTTCTTATTGCTATTCTTTATCAATTTTAACTATTCTGATATTGTTTGCCGTATTAATTGTGACAATTTACATAAAAACCCGGTATTAATTGTGACAATTTACATAAAAACCCGGAACATAAAACCTACACGAACACAGATGATGATTATAGATAGACACATGCACGCACGTGGGCTGAAGCAGGAGGAACAGTAATAGCTGTAGTAAGTCATTTTTTTCACTTCATTGCACTGCCAAATCTTTTGATCACTGTTAATCGTTGAATAAAACATCCAATGCATAAGTCATCCCCTACTCTCACTTCCACTGCCTCTCTTTTTTTTTTTTTTTTTTTTTTTTTTTTTGTTTCCACTCATTAACCATTACTTACTGACTCTTAGTTTTATGGTATTTTGGCCATTTATTACAGTCAGTTCTTATAATCTGGGCAATTGATAAATGTGTCCTTCGTTTCTAGATTTGACTAGCTTATCATTTCCTTTTATTTCCTTAACACTAATTTGAACAATGATAGAAATATTTCATATTTATGATGCATTTAGAAATTGACTCCGTCTCGTTCTTGAATTTGTTTATTTATCTCTTGAGTGTTTCATTGGAGCTTTAGATGACCTCATACAAGTCGTTATATAGTTATGAGAAAAGAGTTGATTAATAAATTTAGAGAACAGTGCTAGTGTAATTTTTTATATTAAAATGATTGATTATTTTATTGTTATAACGGACTTTCTAATCTAAAGATAGAATTCTATGTATTTGTACACACTTTTTGAAACAAAATTTTATTTTAAATAGAAAATTCTATGGAATGAGACCGTGATGGGTATTATCGTTCTTATGCATGACCATGTTTTAAAGATATTGGGATTGTAGACTTATTAATTATGATAATGAATTCAAAGATCTAACTTTAATAAATGATCTTTGAATCAGTTAGGAAAAATCCTTTTTGCTAGTGGTATTTGTGGATTTTTCAATTTTTTCTTAAATATTTTAGATTTGTCAAATTTTTATATCTAAAAGCATAATTTTATACATTATATTTAATTTTTTTTGTTCCATCTTTTAGGGTTTATTATTTGTTATTAATATGTATTTTATATAAACAAATTCACAAATGTATAGTTTTTAAAATGACAAAAATGGCAAATCTGATATATTTGAAGCAAAATGGCAAATCCAAAAGATTTGGGTGACAAAATGGCAAAATCAATAATAATCTCATGATCTTTTATGATGTACTAGATATGGACCCGTGCGTTGCACGGGTTGCCGGTCGAAATTATCACTTTGAACTTTTAATTTTATTTTTGTAAACATAACTAAAATTATATAAACATATATATTTTAGATAATGCAGCTTTTTTATTATTTTTAGATATATATTTATAATACATATTGTGCAATATAAAACTCTATTTGTAGTTATGTTATACTAATTATTAAATCATCTAATATAAATATTAGCCTATTTATAAATTTATATAATTTTTTGCTTATTATAAGTTATGAAGTCATAACTGTCCATCGGAATAGTGTATTACACTTTATAATTTCAATGTAGGCAAGATGTAAATAAACTGTGACAATAAGAAAAGATAAAATTATATAGTTACGTGTCATGGTCAATTTTTGGCTCATATTACTCATTTCTTCGTTTTCTCTTTATTCATTCCGCTCGCCGAAGAGAAATTCTCAAATCTCTCTATTTCTCTCATTAGATTTCTCCTTCGTCGGGCATCACCATCGAGTCTCACTACTCCGACCCATCAGGCCACCACCACAACTGAATCTCACAATCATCATCACCATCAATACTAAATCTCGCTAATTCCAACCCAACCACCTTCATCAACATTTACCGCCACCACCACCAAGCTTGAACCACCGTCATCAACACCAACACCACCGTTATCGCATATTCTCCTCTTTCCCTAACTGCTCTTATTTTCCACCTTTTTATCTCCTCCGACATCGGGTCGAGTTTTTTCGACAACAACTCTATTTTATGTCAATCGTCATTCATAATTCTTAATTTGCCTCAATCACCATATGATCTTAATTTGTATATCTATCTATTTGTTTATCTATAGAGGTGAGTATTTAGAATCATTTTTCTTCTAGGATTAATAATTGATTATAAAATTTCTTTAATTATCATATTATATAATAAGATTGTATAATTTCATAAATCTTTTTTAATTTTTAAGGAAAAGATCATCTTTATCTTTTCGAATTAGTAGCTTTAGATTAGAATTAGTAAATAATTTTAAGTTCTATTTTTATTTAATAAGATACATATATTTTTCTTATAATTATCTTTTTTTACTTTTTCAAAATTGTTTTTTATAAGATATATATGTATAGTTGCCTTATATTTTTTTTTTCTTAAATTTCTATCTTTTTTTTCGTAAGATACATCTAGTTTCCTTACATTAATCTTCTTTAGATTTTTAGAATTGTTTTATATAAGATATATACGTATAATTTCCTTATAAATTTTAATCGAAACCAATTTTTTTTTTGTTTTACATTTTGATAAATTTGACATATGTGTATAGTTTTCTTATATTTTTTAAATGAATAAAAGGAAATTTTTGTTTAACACGTGTCAAAATCTGAGAACGATAAAATTGCCACGTGTCACGATCTTATGAGTTATTGACTTTGAAAACCGTACTTTATATAATAATATATATTTTTTATCATATCATACTCAAACAAAAAATAAGGTGTTAAAGAAAAAAAAAAAGTTTCGAATGCAAATTAAACCTTTAACATTTGGATAAATTTTTAATGCAACTTTAAATATATAAGTTCCCAATAGAGAGGTGGGGAACAATTGTGAGAAAAATACAGTGCAATTTTAGTAGTAACAAAAAAAAAAAATATATATATATATATACATATACACATATATATTTAAATAATTTATTATTATGAAAACCGTCCGCATAGCTACCCATAATTTTTAAAAACACTTAAATTTTTTTGTTTACAAACGCTCACAATATAAGTTTAGGTATATTGCAGTGTTGTGGTACAAAAAAAAAGTTTCGAGGAGCAAACTTTAATCTAGAGCCCTAGGATTTGACGATTTATATATATAAAAAAGAGCCCCAGGATTTTCGTTTCTTTTTGTATGAAATAGAATTCATAGGCACTCTATACGTTTCATGAATCATGAAATATAAATTGAGATTAAATATAAAATTGAATGTTGACCGTGGAACAGAACAAGTGTTGAAAGAAGTGTGTTTGCAGCATGGTCTTATCATAGAGCCAATAGTTGGAATTAGCAGAATATCGTATAATATCCACTATCCTGTAAAGCATTTTTATAATTCCTTTTTTTTCTTTCTCGGTTTCTAATGCAATCTTCTATCCGATAACATATATTCGGATAGTGTCTCTCCACCAATATACATACGAAATTACGAAAAAAGAAAATTAGAAACTCATCGATTTGATCAAACTCCAAAAACATTTAAGATTACTGATATTTAGATATCAACAAAACATCTTGTATAAAATTTCTATCATATTATTATTATTATTATATTTTTTGTTATCATAAAGTTTTAGGCAAAGATCCGTACATCTGCGTGAGCCGGGGACCAGAACAAGATAAACGTAGTATCCTCTCCAAAGTGTCGAATTAATGTGACCCTTGATCACAATTTTTTGAACGAACCCTATCTTCAACAAATTCTTGGGTTTTTATTGTATTAGAAGTGTGAATCATACATATACCAGAAAATAGTACAAAATATATCATTCAACCTAGCAAGAAACCATAGCTGAAGTAGCCGCGAAGACCTAGTTGCTTAAACACTGAGTGAGTGAGTGGTACATCTTAATTCTAAAATTCAAACCACATTTAAATTTACTAAAATACTTAGTCTTATTTTAATATATAAAATAGCCTATGAGAGGAAAACAGAAGAGAGAAGCCTTTGCCTTATCTCTTGTCCCTTCTCTCTTACCTTTATTTTAATTTTCAAATATTTCTTTTTGCTCTCAAAGCAAACGACGTCTTGTCAATCCACTCAAGCCACCCAACTTCTTCATTATTGTTAATCTCTCTCTCTTTCTCTCTTCTTCTCTCTTTCTCTCACACCTTTTTTTCTAATTTCTTCTCTTCCATGTCACTTCCTTGACGAATTCTATATTCCTAGTTCGTTTTTTCTTCCTCAAATATATCATTTTCAATTTATTTGGTTTTTCTTTGGGTGCAACTTCACCTCACAATATTTTTTCTTTCTTTTTATATTTTGAGTTAGGCCTTTTTGATTTCATAGATGAGTCGTCTAGTCATCTGGATTTGATGTGGTTATAGTCTTACAGAGACCTTTGATTGAAATAAGAACAAAAGCAAGAATACATACATCCTCTTCATCTTGCACCCATCCTTTTTTATTTTTTAGGGTTTTGTTTTGTTTTTTTTTTTTAATTTTATCCTATCAATTTTTATATTCTTCTCTTTCTCTCTCTCTAAAATTTTACTCATCTGGGTATGGAAGAATACCAGCATGACAACAGCTCCACTCCTCAAAGAGTAAGTTTCTTGTACTCTCCAATCACTTCTTCCAACAATAACGATAACACAAACGATAACAACAACAATAATAATAGTAGCAATTATGGTCCTGGTTACAATAATACTAATAACAACAATCATCATCACCAACACATGTTGTTCCCACATATGAGCTCTCTTCTCCCTCAAAATAACGAGAATTGCTTCCGATCCGATCATGATCAACCCAACAACAACAACCCATCTGTTAAATCTGAAGCTAGCTCCTCAAGAATCAATCATTACTCTATGTTGATGAGAGCCATCCACAATACTCAAGAAGCTAACAACAACAACAACAACAACAACAACAATGATAACGTAAGCGATGTTGAAGCAATGAAGGCCAAGATCATTGCTCATCCTCACTACTCTACCCTCCTACAAGCTTACTTGGACTGCCAAAAGGTTTGGTTTTATTCTTATTATTATGATATAATATATACTTTTTTTTTGGTTTTATATATAATATATACCTCTTTGTGACATATTTATGTATGTTCATGAGTCATGACTTATACAGATTGGAGCTCCACCTGAAGTGGTTGATAGAATTACTGCGGCACGGCAAGACTTTGAGGCTCGACAACAGCGGTCAACACCGTCTGTGTCTGCCTCGTCTAGAGACCCAGAATTGGATCAATTCATGGTTAATTACTAATCAAAGTTGAATTTTAAATGGGTTAGTTCTTTGTTGTGTATATATGTTAGAAATCTTGATTTTTTTTTTGTATGAATAGGAAGCATATTGTGACATGTTGGTTAAATATCGAGAGGAGCTAACACGGCCCATTCAAGAAGCAATGGAGTTTATACGTCGTATTGAATCTCAGCTTAGCATGTTGTGTCAGAGTCCCATTCATATCCTCAACAATCCTGGTACATGTCATCAATCTCACATATACATACATACATACATACATCATACATACGTACATATATGCACATGTAAGAAATGGTTGGAGAAAACAAAGTGTAGTGGTAAGGTAGGGCTTATGATGGATTGCATAAATTGGCATGTTTCTTTGGTTCATGGGAAATTGTTGTATTATTGAGATATTGAAAAAAAAAATCTTAGTATACATAAATCTTCAAATGTTAATTAAGATTATAAGATAATTAAGATAATTGAGATGCATTATTGTTGGAAAATATGTAAGATACAAATAGGTGTGCATATTTGTTCTTGTTTTCCCCATTGTGGAATCCATCCAAAGATGGGTGGGGCTTATTTTTGGTTTTTTTCTTTTCACTCGGCCCAAAGTACTATCACAAGAACTTTTGGTGCTGCTCGTGAAGATTTATTTGGGAACATTATCTTCTTCGATTTCGTTATGCAAAATCATCAAAATCTCTACTCGGATTAATTAGTCTTATCATAAAGGTAGATGACTAAAATGTTGTTAAATGACTAAAATGAAAATATAATATGTTGAAGCAGATGGGAAAAGTGAGGGAATGGGATCATCAGACGAAGAACAAGAGAATAACAGCGGAGGGGAAACAGAATTACCGGAAATAGACCCGAGGGCGGAAGATCGGGAACTCAAGAACCATTTGCTGAAGAAGTATAGTGGTTACTTAAGCAGTTTGAAGCAAGAACTATCCAAGAAGAAAAAGAAAGGTAAACTTCCCAAAGAAGCACGGCAGAAGCTTCTCACGTGGTGGGAGTTGCATTACAAGTGGCCGTATCCTTCTGTACGTATAAACTTTCTCTCATCTCTTTTTGCCCTCAGATTTTTCAAATATATACTACAAATTAAGTGTTTTAAAAACCAATCTTTAAGCTAGGAAGTCCCTCTTAAGCGGCTATGTTAGGCCAAGTAGGTACTTGCATGACCCATTTGGTGTTTAAATTCAACAATATAATACATGGTTTTAAATCCGAATGATGACGACATTGATATTAGTCACTAGGTTATATATCTTAGTCTTGGTGTTCTAATCCTTGTGCATACCATTATCTAATACATATCTATCACTTTTTCACTATACACATTAATTATTAATAAGATATATACTTAAATACTTATAAGAATTTAAGTTTGTGATGAAATATTTATTGATATATTTTGAAACAATAAAATGTTGTAATTTTAATTAGTTTTTAATGAGTATAACTAATCTAACCGACTGTAATGATAGTGAAGAAATATGTTTAATATTCATAAATATAAATGACATGTTATTAAAAAGCTAACAAGAGAACATATATATAGTTAGTTGTTACTTGCTCTCAAAAAATTAAAAAGTTTGTCGTTACTTAATAGAATCGTTCAGAACAACAAACTTTAGGTCATCGTCCATCTATCTAGCATTTTTTAAAACCGGTTTACGATTTTGTATGCATTGATTACTACAAAAGTGATGTTGGGTAGCTTGAGTTGTGTGGCAGGAATCAGAGAAGGTGGCGTTGGCGGAATCAACGGGGTTAGATCAGAAACAAATCAACAATTGGTTCATAAACCAAAGAAAGCGTCACTGGAAACCGTCTGAAGACATGCAGTTCATGGTGATGGATGGTCTGCAGCACCCACACCACGCAGCTCTGTACATGGATGGTCATTACATGGGTGATGGACCTTATCGTCTTGGTCCATAAGACATCCAAAAGCGTTAGCCACAAAATAACAACTTCTTGTTGCTTTCTTGTTACAATTTATGTTTTGAACTCCCCTACATCACTTTGCTACTTATAGCTTTATTGGTTTTACTCGTTTTGTAATCTATTATGTCGTTCGGGGAGTTTGAGACAGAGATCCCTTCAATTTATTTTCACTTTCTTTTTTGTGTATTTATTTTTAGTAATGTTTTATTTAATAAAGTGTGAAAAGAAAATGGTATTTTGCAAATGTATTGCTCCATTGTTTATTTTGTTCTTAACTCTATATGGTATGAAATGTTTAGCATCGAAAGAGAAAACCCAAATTGATCTAATGGATTTGCTGTCTCTTACATGCGTTTCCACAGTTACAAAAGCTAAAACCATCGATAGAATATATAACTCAAGGATAATATTGTCGTTAATAAGTCTCAAAACCATCTTTTCTTGGAAAACAGTTTCAGTCTTGTAAGACACTTATGCGAAAGCATTACATCAGAATGCATAGTTTGGCCGGTTTAATGGTGAATTTGACAAAAAAATTGGAGGAAGATCATACACATAGGTCGTGGATCCTACAAAAAAAAAGAAGTTATTATGACGAAAGATCGTACACATAGTCGTCCTTTTTTTAGTTTTGGACTAATTCTTATATTACTTTTAGTGTTTAATACATAGTATCAACTCTTGATCAGCCCCGACCGAATATATTTAAGAGCTTTAAGGAAAAAAAAAAATTTGGCCTATTATTATATAAAAAAATATATAATTTTTTTCAAACATTTGCTGTTTTTTCATAGTAAATTCTCACATTAATAATATTTTAAAAAACATTTTGGCCATTTTTCTATGTAAATTTTTCCAAAAAAAAAACCGCCGGGCCGCCGCACTTCCGGCCTACCCAATCTGAGATGGGCTGCTCTTGATTCTTGTTTCATAGATTTTTATGTTTCCCTCTTAATTCATTTTTTTCTTCTCATTTTCTATATATAAATTAAATTCTATAATTACTTTTGATCTGTTTCTTTACAGAGAACTATAGTTTAAATTTAGACAAACTAATATTTTGAAGAAAATAAGATAAACATGTTTTATAAGACCCTAGGGTCCTTTGTATATGGGCTCATATTCATGGACTTGAGCTCTGGCTTAATACACAAAACATGTCTGGTATCTCTATTTTTTCATGTTTTTAAAGACCCTAGGGTCCTTTGTATATGGGCTCATATTCATGGACTTGAGCGCTGCTTAATACATAAAACCTGTTTGGTATCTCTATTTTTTCATTCTTCGGCCCGATACCTCTTTTGTCCAAACCAAGGCTCCCTTCCTTAAAGCCACAAGGTTTTGATTTGATTCCAGGATCGGCCATTAAAATTGCTGAGAAGAAGACGATGGGCCATTAAGCCCAATTGCTTATATAGGTGTCGGTAGTATAGAGTTACGGAATTAGATGATTATGTTTTGGAGTTTTTAAGTGGTACAAAAAGTAAAAAGGACATATGTAATTAGTTTTAATGGATAAAAAATAGAGAAAAAAGGTTTAAAGTAAAATCACAAGAAACCAACAAAAAATGGGGTTTGTCATAAATGTTATTGTCTGAACATTTGTTTTAATTCAGCTGTTCTTTAGCTTCATAATCTATTGTCAAGTTTCTCATTGTATTTTTGGAATTCAGAAATATAGTTGTTTCTTATTCAATTTGTCAACTTCCTAGGTAATTTTTTCAGTTTGTGAATACATTCGCTCAACAGAGCTTTCCATGTACTAATAGAAAAAGAAATAATTTTATTCAATGATTACAGTATTATATGAATATGAAAGAATAAAAGAATACAATTTGGTTACTCAAATAAACAATATAAAAAACAGGACCCTTCAATACAAACCCTCCCATTAAAAAAAAAAAAACAGTACTTATTTCCTTTATTTTGTAGAGCTAAACTCTAGAATGGCTTGCGCCAAATCTGGAGTGAAAAACCATATGAAAAAACAATAATAATATGTAAAAGCAATCAACGAGATATTCTTCGAAAAATCGATCAACGTTCTGATTCACAAGTAACAGAGGAAAGCTTGGAGACCCATTTGTTGATAAGAGATCTTCTTCTTGTATCCCACATGGTTCTCTTTTGCTTACCACGATTATTGTTCTCTACAAAACCTTTAACACGGTCCATAGCAACCTCCATCGTTTGGTCGGACATATTCGCGAAACAAACTCTAAACCAACCAGGTTCATCGCAATGACACGATGAGCCTGGAGAGATGTTAAGACCAACTTCACACACAATCTTTGTCCATAAAGAGTGCTCGGCCTCGAAAGTGTTGGAACTCAAGAGGTGTCTTAAGTCAACCCAACAGAACAAACCTGCGTTGCTCTTCAAGCAACCGATCCCCGCTTCCTTTAGACCCGAGACAAGCCTGTCTTTTCTCTCTCTCAGCCTCTTCCTGTTCTCTTCCAAGTAGTTTGTCGTGAATCTTTCGTCAGACAACAAATTGGCTAGCAGATGTTGAGTTTGGGAAGAAATGAGTCCAAAACTCGACATTTTCGTTGCGGCTGACACCACTTTTTCATTGTTTGAGTAAATCAAACCTACACGAAATCCAGGGAGGCCTAGATCTTTGGACAAACTGTAAACAACATGGATTTTCTCATCCAAATCCATGTTCTTGTCCTTAGCCACTTCTAGAACGCTGGTGAACTCAGGAGAGTCGAAAACCGTTCCCGAGTAGATCTCATCGCTTACCATATGGATTTTCTTGGTGGATGTGAAGGTCAGAAGAAGATCAAGCTCTTCACGGGTGGTAGAAGTTCCAAGAGGGTTTGAAGGGTTTGTTATTAGAACTCCTTTAACGTTTAGGTTAAGTTCGCGAGCTCGTTCGTAAGCATCTTCTAATGCATACTCCGTTATCTTGTACCCATTTGAGCTTACACAATGGATAGGAACAATCTCTACTCCTGTCCGCCATTTGAGATCTCTATCAAACCTTCATGAGGACAAAAAAAATTAGTCTCTCTTGTAAATTAACACTAACATATTCAAAAACGTTAAGTGTAAAAGTATACACGTACCCTGGATAATAAGGTGCAGGGATAAGAAAGGCATCTCCTGGATTAGCAAGACAGAACATTAGAGTCTCGTTAGCCGAGGTTGAGCCAGCTGTGAGCACCATCTTGTTCGTATCGAATTTCACTTTGTTCTCTCTGATCTTCCCCATGAATTTCGCCATGGCCTGTCGCGTAAAAGCATAGAATATTTAGTATCATAGCTTCAGTACTCTAGTTTAGTATGTAGTAGTTGATGTTACTTACATCCTTGAAAGCTGGCAAGCCATGGTAATCTTGGAACAGAGCTAATTGTCTAAAGACCGACTCTTCATTTTTCTTCAAACCCAAGACTTCTGGATGCTCTTCAAGCCACGTCTCTATTAGGTCAAAAGAAAGCTGCACAAAGAACCGAAACAACAACCGATAAGTAGAGAGCATACTAGTTTTGTTTTCTATATGTTTTGAAGAACGACAACTCGGAAATTATGTACA
This sequence comes from Arabidopsis thaliana x Arabidopsis arenosa, assembly GCA_019202795.1. Lineage (NCBI taxonomy): Eukaryota > Viridiplantae > Streptophyta > Magnoliopsida > Brassicales > Brassicaceae > Arabidopsis > Arabidopsis thaliana x Arabidopsis arenosa. The sequence goes on along the minus strand of CM032923.1, from coordinate 13,987,756 downwards.
TACTAGTTTTGTTTTCGATATGTTAAAATAGTTAATAGATTCATACAAACCTGGTTTTCAGCAAGACCCATTTGAACAATCCCACTAGGGTTAAAGGTTTCGTGGAAAGGATTCTTCTCGTATTCTTGCCATCCAAGGAAGTAGGATGAGTCTTGTCCATGAGAGTCGCCAATAACTTTGCTAGACAACATTTTTAGATGCTATAACTTGGTGATCACTATAGCAAGTACAAGTTCTTTCACTTGTAGCTCAACAATATAGAGATATAGATAGAGAGAGAGAAGTAGAAGAAAAGTTTTGGTTGATAGAGAATGTGAGCCCTGTTGAGGAACAAAGACGAAGAATGGTGAATATATAATGCAGAGGAAGCTAAGGGAGGTGATCTATTAGGAGACATTGTCCCGACATTATTAGCTATAGTGAAAGTAGACGGTGTTGATTCTTTTGACTAAAAACCCACACGTACAAAATTATTTAATTATTCTGACCCACACCCACACGTACACTTTTTTTTTCCTTCCATTTAATGCTTAGAAATTTTTTTAATCGTTTTATATATATAGAAAAAATGTTTTTCCTTGTTAAATTAGAGTATATAATTTGGAAGTATTATTTATTTGTATTTATTCTCTCATTTCCTTTGAGTTTCCGATGTATTTGTTATCCTATCTGTATTTTCCTTTTTATTTTTGATAGTGGACAGCAAGGACATAAACAAAAGGTAGATGTATATTATAAGATCGGGGATTTTTTTAATCATACAATAAAACAAATTTTGGAGATTTGAATCACACAATATATCAATCATGCTTAATCGGTTTGGTAGAAAAATGCTGATGAAAGCAAATGCGGTTTAACATGTAATGAGTTAGAATGGGAACACTTTATGCATATGAGGTCTCTCCCATCTTAATCTTCTATTATTGTAAACATGTTTTTCCATCTTTTAAACTCAAAAGCCAAATGTTATTTTAGCATGGTAATTAATAAGCACTAATTGACAAGACTCTTTTCCATAAGGAAACTCTTTTTTTTTTTGTGCTATTTGTGAGAATTTGGCCTTTCATTTATCTTTTAAACAAGTAGAGGAAATCCACATATTTTTTCATACTTTAGTTTTTTTTTTCTTTTTCTTTTCGTATAAATATAGTCTTTGAAGCACTGGATTAATTTCAAATGGAAGAGAAAAATTCTTGTTCCTATGCTCTAAATTTTTTTTTTATATGTAAAGCCCACAAAATTATCTCAGCCAGTCAGATTTTCAAATTTTGGAAAGTAAAAGTTTCTATAAAGGTATGCCTAGGATTTTTACGGCCATAAGCGAAGTTAAAAACATAATATATTGTTTAAATAATAATTCATAATAAAAAAGGTAGCTTATTGTTAGATACTTTATAATACATACAATATAAAAATTTAAGCAAAATAATTATAAATTAATTTCTTGACAAAATTTTTATAAATAAAACAAATTAAAATGATTTTATAATGAGTTATGATATGTAACTTTAGTGTGTTAGTGTTGTCGTTGTGTCATCACCCGGTTTTAAATTATGATAGTGCATATTATTGAAAAATGAAATAAAAGCTACGATATACATAATGTGGTATTTAATTAAAAAATTGTACAAGAAAGTATAAACAAAAATAAATCGGATAGAAATGACTAACAAAGAAGAAATTAGTAAAATGAATAATCAATTTGTGGTCAAATACATGGAAAAGAAATATTGGAATGTTTAGAAGAAACATAGCTTAACCTTAAATTATTAGTGGACATTTGATATAGAAAACAACAACTTAATAAAACACTATCGATGGTGGGTAAATTTTTGAAGCCGCAGGCGAGTGCTTATTTTCTCATTCAATAGGCACGGCCTAGAAGGTAGAACCCCATCTTAAAATTCAAAATAGCTATTTTTTTTTTAATTTTTTTTTTTATTTTTTTATTTTTTTTATTTTTTTACAAAATAGCTATTATAGTTGACAAAGAATGGTAAAAAGTTATTAGATAAATCAGAGCTAAAACCAGACATTCCTTTTCAACCCCTAGAGTGAGAATTTTAATCCAAATTTTAAGTCTAATAATCCTATAGTTGAACCAAAATTATAAGTTCAAGATGGTATGACTTTCAAGAAGCGAGTTCCAATTTTGGATTTTTCAAAACTTTAAATTTGTTCAAGTATCAAAGTAGCATTAGCTAGGGCAGTGCATTCAAATCTCGAATAATTCCAAGAGAAACCTTTCACAGTTTCAAGAATAAAAAGACTCAAAACAACTACTCTCACAAATGAAAAAGAGACTCAAATAAGACCTGAAAAAAAAATAAGATGAGGAAAGAAATGAAGGTCAAATAGTAAGAGCCTTTCCCATACTTCTTTCACTCAGTTTCGTTGTGAAAGTAAACACAAGGGAAGAAAATATACCTTAATGGATCATCTCAACTAATTGGATTAAATTCAATATCTCATTTTCATCACCAATTTCATCGTTAGAGCATTTCAACTCACTTAAAATAAAGTAACTTTCACTGAAAGTCTATTGTGAAACATCAATTATAAAAGACATAGAAATGGGTCATAGCCTCATAGGTAATCATAGCAAATAGACAATCAATGTCATAAAAAATGCAAGATGACTATTTCTAGCAAAATTGTATAACTTTTGATTAATGCACGAGGCTCACAAATCGAATCATGAAACTTCTTCAAGAAAATGGTAAATTATTCGAATAAGACGCACTTTTGATGTCGAATGATCATGAGAGAAGAAACATCTACTAAGCTTATTCTTAAGAACAAGATCATAAAAAGCAGTTGAAGTTTCATCAATGGTAGATTGGTAGATGTAGTGAAATGTGCACTGATTGCATGGATTAATGCTTGTTAGACTTCAATAAGAAAACAAACTAATGGTATTTCCTACACATTCCTTGCGCCATTGATCAAACTATTCATTAGCCTCACACAATGGATGATCAAAACCATCTTTCACGAACACATTATCCTTAACAGATGAGTCAACTTATTGCATAACCTTGGAACCTATTACCATCATACTCACTAAAGTTAGGTGTAGTGACAATTGTACCTCTAAATTGAGACCAAATCACTCCCGTAATAATGTAATATGAATCTTCTAAGTTTTGACTCTGATACCAAGGGTGTTTTAAATCAATGATGTGATACTCCATGTTGTTATCCAGGTGAACTCATCTTGTTTTTTTCTTTTCAGGACCGTGCACTTAAGATATTTCTAAGTAAAACAGTCATTCGCAACACCGTCAAAAATTAGATATCCACTATTTTATTTTCTAGTGAGAGAAATTCAAACATTGTCAAAGTTTTACAATTTATAAAATTTAAGGGACCGTAAGTGTACGTCTATCATGCTATGCAAAGTAGTATTTAGGAGTCGATTCAACAAGGACTAAATATCAAACGAATCAACATAATTTTTTTTTGAAGATCTAAATACTTCAATGTAAAAACTTATTTTTAATGATATTTTTTTTGAAAATGATATAACTAAAAGGTATTTCTTCAAATTTCGTTATAAATATTAAATAACTCATCCCCAATAAAAGTAACATGTAACAGCTTCTTATTTTTTTCCTTTTCCAATATTTGCTACTCCCTCCGTTTCACAAAAATATGAATTTTGATACATTTCACACAAATTAAGAAAACATTATATTATACATATATGCCCTTATTTACTAAGTAATTAATGTTTAAATTCAATGAAAAATAGCTCTGGGTTTAGGGTAAATCAGAAAATTTAGTGTAAAAATCACATTGAAAATGTAAAATGACATTCTTCGTGAAACAAAAATAAAATTCTAAAATAATATTATTTGTGAAACAGAGGGAGTATTTAGCAAATTAATTATTTAAAAAGACTATAATAGTTCCTTTGGTTAAATATTAACCAATGTTCTCACATAGTCGGGATGTTCCAAAAATCATGCTGGCTTGTTCATTATCCACAAGAATTTTGTACCTAACCCGAGATGTTCCATGCGCATAACGTGTATCAATCTAATGCAAGCGTTGTGCCTTTTTACGGTAGTTTATTAAATTGAATCCAGTGAATTCTTTTACCAACAATATGCTATTTAATGACATTAGTTTTATGAGAAGTAGAAGATATCAACAAGTTCATACTAGGCTACAGCAGAGAGCTAAAACGACTAAGTACCAACGAAATACGAATATATCATACGTACGTGTCCATTAATTTAACAACCAATATTATCAATCGACATCATACAGACTGTTGTCTTATCTTCTTTACGTTGACTATTTAAATAAAACTTTAATGTCTTTCAAAAGTCCATCTACATTTTTTAGTGTCGTTAATATATAAAAACATAGGAAACATATTTTCATAATACAGTAAATCGTCATTTGCATCATCATCCGATTAAAATTCGTATAATATATATTATTAATAAGAAAATAGATGATGCATCGTATTTAACTTTGTAATAATAAAAACAATAACTAATAACATATTAACTAATAAAAGTACAAAAAAATATATTAAACAATATCCTAAAAACTTTTTAGCAGAAGGTTTTTTTTTGGTATGAACTTTTTAGCCGAAGATTAAGTGTAGTAGTGATGCAAATAATTTTTTCTTGAAGGTAAGAATATTGATTCATAATTTTTTTTTTTTTTTTTTTGATTCATAAACTTAAATAAAAACACAACCGCTTTATCTCTTTTGCGACTGCATTCTGCATTTTTATTAGAAAGTCCCGTATAACTTTTGAACCTTTTCTAAGAGACTATATTATTTATTTTGAGATGCACAAACATCCATGTAATGCTTATAAAACTGTGGTGTCCCAAATGTGATGTCGCCACTTCATTCTCTCCACATGTATTTTTTTTTTAAAGAAGTTTCAAATTTATATTTGTCGAATCGGCTACAAATTTAATAGAAAACTTTGCTTGAGAGAACAAAATTGAGAATTGCTACGGACTTTTGGTGGCGTTGCATGGTAAATAAGGTTGTTCGAAGTTTTTATTCCATGGTTGTTCGAACTCTTCATAATTGATGTTCAATGTGATGTAAAATCTATACTTTATTTTGGAGCTCTTGTTGTATAAAAATAGCGATTTAACTAAATGAACGTTTGTAAAAGACTAAAAGTAGATGGCTAGACATGGCATGTTAGTACCTATTGTTAGGTGTTTGTGTGGTCGTGTGCTTATTAATGAATCATGTTTGTGTGGTCGTGTGACTATTAATGAACCATGGAGGAGATTAAATGCATGCTAGGCTGAATATTTAATTGATAAGTATTATTCATATGTTAGCTGTAGTATATGAATATATAACTCGACAAAGTTTTCGTACAACAATTATAAAGCGGTGAAAATAAATTTTAATAAATTAATCACGTTTCTAAATATATTTTAACAAACTAGTAGTATATAACATAATCATTTTTCAAACATATAAAACCTTGATGAATAACGGAATTACGTTTTTAAAACGTAAATAAATGGTATACGTACCATTCATAACCATTATGAGTACCACTTGTTTTCGGGGATTTACAAGTGTTTCTCAATCATATTTGTAGGTCAAACGCATGTACTTATGCATTTTATTTCGAGTGGCGACCAAGATGCATTTAGTCTCAGAACTCAGAAGTGACCAAAACTGAAAAACAGAGAAGAAAATCAATTCATGCAAAGATATACGTTATTCCTCTAATGAGAAAGACGATGATGATACACATACATAAAAAGTCTCTTACACACACATACAAAAGATTCGAGCAATATTGCTTTTTATTACACATTTACACGACATCTGCTATTATTAGATTAGTAAAGTAAGAGAGAGAAGTGAAATTGATAATTTCTCATTAAGCTGTAAAGTGTGTATACAATGCTATTTATACTCTATTTACAAGTGTATAATTATATACTCTAATACCCCTCCCTCAAGTCGAATTCTTCAATCGGGAAGAAAGAGACTTGAGAATGCATATCTAGACATCAACAACTTGAAAGTCTTGGGAGGAAGAGCCTTGGTGAATAAATCAGCTAACTGATTATCTGTGGTGACATGTAGAAGTTTCAAGAAACCTGCTCGCAGCCTATCACGCACAATATGACAATCGATTTCTATGTGCTTCGTTCTTTCATGAAAAACTGAATTGGATGCAATATGTATCGCAGCAGTACTGTCACAGTAAAGATTAACAGGACCTGTAACTTTGATGTGAAGATCTCGCAGCAGCTGAGAAAGCCAGAGAAGTTCACAAGTTGTATCTGCTAAGGCCCTGTACTCTGCTTCAGCACTGCTCCGAGAGGCTGTTTGTTGTTTTCTTGATTTCCAAGAGATCAATGAATCTCCAAGAAATACACAATAGCCTGTTGTGGAACGTCTAGTATCTTGACAAGTGCCCCAATCAGAATCTGAAAAAGCCTGCAACCGCAATTCAGAATGAGCAGAATAGAACAAGCCACGGCCTGGGTCACCTTTCAGATACCTGACAATACGATGAGCAGCTTCAAGATGTAGAGTCCTTGGTTGTGCCAGAAACTGACTCAGTTTATGAACAGCATAGGTAATATCTGCTCGTGTGATTGTCAAATATAATAGCTTTCCAATGAGAGCTCTATAGACTGAAGCATCAGGTAAAAGATCACCACTTTCTGTTGTCAGCTGAATGGTAGAATCCATTGGTGTGGCCACTGGTTTGCTGCCAAGTAATCCAACATGTTCCAACAAGTCCAGAGTATATTTGCGCTGAGACACAGAAATACCAGTCTTGTTTCTTGCTATTTCAAGGCCGAGAAAATATTTAGCTGGACCAAGATCCTTCAACTTGAAAGCCACAGCCAAGATTGACTTTAAATCTGAAACAGCAGCATCACTGTTACTAGCTATTAAAATGTCATCAACATACACTAACAAAGCAATGAAAGTGTTGTTGACATGCTTGACAAACAGTGTATGTTCTGATTCAGATTGAATGAAGCCATCTTTCAGCAGTACATCAGAGAACTTTTTATTCCACTGTCTTGAGGCCTGCTTTAAACCATATAATGATTTATGTAGTCTCCACACAGCATTAGGAGGTAAACTCTCACCTGGAGGAGGTGTGTAACCCGGAGGTAAATCCATGTATATCTCTTCCTCTAAGTCACCATGCAGAAAAGCATTGGTGACATCTAACTGTGTTAAAGACCACCCATGTTTAGCAGCCAAGTCTAAAAATAACTTGACAGTGACAAGCTTAGCAACTGGGGAGAAAGTGTCAATGTAGTCTACACCTTCTTGTTGTGTGTATCCCTTAGCCACTAAACGAGCCCTGTACCTATCCACTGTCCCGTCAGCATTATGTTTGATTTTGTATACCCAACGACATCCAATAGGCTGCTTACCCTGTGGTAAAGAAACTACTGAAAAAGTACCAGTATCAACACAAGTCTGTAGTTCCTCATTCATTGGTCCATGCCACTTCTCAGATTTAACAGCTTCTAGGAAATTCTTTGGTTCAGATTCTGAAGAAATGTTGAGTATAAACTGCTGGTAGTGAGTATTCAGCTTAGAGTAGTCCAATACAGAGGACAGAGGATGAGCCGTAGTACCACTGGTAGGTGTAACAGCACATACCAGATTGCAGTGGTAATCAGACAAATAGGATGGAGTACGAGTGTTGCGCTTAGGTCTGGCTGCAGTAACAGGAATAGTATTATCTGATGCTACTGTGAAACCATTGTTATCAGATAAAATCTCAGGATTTAAAGGAAGAGGAGAAGGAATTGAGACAGGAGATGTATCATGAATAGGAAGAGGAAGAACGGTAGGAGAGAAAAGATCAAGTGTGGAAGTAGTGAGATCTGAAGATTGGAAAGGAAAAATATCTTCATGAAAGATAACATTCCTGGATATGGAAATTGAATGATTTTCCAAATTTAAAACCTTGTAGCCCTTATATCCTGAAGGATAACCAAGAAAAACAGAGGGTTCTGCTCTTGGAGTGAATTTATGTCTATCTTTAGGATAGGTAGACACATAACAAAGGCAACCAAAATTTCTTAAATGTGAATAATTTGGTTTCTTTTTCATAAGAAGTTCAAAAGGAGTTTTATTTTGAAGAAGAGGAGATGGTGTGCGATTAATGAGGAAAACAGAAGTACGAATACAATCTGTCCAATATTGAAGAGGAATATTAGATTGGAAAAGAAGAGCTCTTGCGACATTTAAGATGTGTTGATGTTTTCTCTCCACAACTGAGTTTTGTTGTGGAGTATCAACACATGAAAAATAATGAAAAATACCTTTGGATGCAAGAAGATTAGTGAAAGAGAGTTCTGGGGCATTATCAGAACGTATTGCTTTTACTTTGGTTGCAAATTGTGTTTCCACAGTGTTTAAAAAAGAAGGAAATATGTGTAAGACATCACTTTTAGCTTTTAAAAGATAAATCCAAGTCACTCTTGTGCAATCATCAACAAGAGTAAGAAAATATTTAAAACCTTCAGTAGAAACAACAGAAAAAGGTCCCCATACATCCATATGAATAAGATCAAAAGGATTCTTGGAAAGATTATTAAGAGAAGGAAAAGATAAACGTTTTTGTTTAGCTAAATGACAAGTCTTGCAGTGGGACCAGTCTTTAAGCTTGGATTTTGATAGAGAAAGATCTTCAGAAAGAGCTTGAATCTTAAGAAAGGAAGGATGACCCAGCCTTGAGTGCCAAAGGGAACTAGACTCTGACACACTTAGATTGCAAACAAGAGACTGTGAAGGAGAAGACTGTGATGATGGAGACTCTAAATCCAGAAAGTAGAGTTTATTTTCCAACCGACCTTTACCAATCATCAAGCCCTGAGTAAACTCCTGAATTGTGCAAAAGGAAGGAAAGAAATTAACAGAGTATGCACAATCTTGAAGAAGAGAGCTTACACTGATAAGATTGAGATGAAAAGAAGGAATAAAAAGCACATTACGAAGAAGGATTTTATCTGACAACTTAACAGTACCAGACTTATTGATAGTAATCTGAGCACTGTTGGGAAGTTTCACTGTAGTTTCAGATATACTATTAATGTCATCAAACAGACTTAAGTTGCAACAAACGTGTGTTGTTGCACCAGAATCAATAATCCATGCAGTAAAAGTAAGGCAGGATTCCGGAAGAGTTGTGCAAAGGACATTACCTGCAGAGGTAGAAGCATAGTTGACACCTTGAATTTCATTGATGCTTGGCATTTGGCAGGTAGCTTTAGTAGTGAGTTGAGAAGCTAACTGCTCTATTTGTTCTGGGGACAACTGAGCCAAGGCATTGGAAACTTGATGAAAGTGATCTTGTACTGCAGGAGAATTAGTGAGAACAACACTGCCCACTACATTGTCTTTTGGTCCTCTCTGATTCTGCATTCTTGGATTACTGTTAACTTGTTGACCATATTGTTGCTGCGGAAACTGAGCAGGAGGTCTAGGCTGATACTGTTTAGGAGCAAAGTTTGACTGAGAAACACCCTGCTGAGGAGTACCCTGAGGAAACCCATAAGACTGAGATGGAGGCTTGTATCCTGGAGGATATCCGTGTAATTTGTAGCATCTGGTAACAAGATGACCCTGTAAGCCACAGTAGGTACAAACAGGACGTTGTCGAGGCTTATATCCACCTGATACTGCTCCAATGACTTCATTATTACCCAAGTAATTATCAGCTTGATTGACAGAATAACCTGATTCATATGAAGGAGACTGAATATTTGAGGAACTCATCTGAAAAACAACAGAACCGGATTGAGGAGTCTGCTTTATCTCTTGCTGATGCTCATGTTGAATCACCATGTGCAAAGCTTTTTCAAGATCAGGCAGTGGATCCATCATAACAATCGATTCTCTGATATGCTCATAAGAATCATTGAGACCAAAGAGAAACTTAATCACAAAGTTTCTTTCAAACAAATCCATCCATTTCCTATCCAAATCACAAACACAACCAGCACACTGGCACACCGGAAAATCCTGTGCACTCTTTACTTCTTCCCATATTGTTACCAGCTTTGTGTAAAAACTATTAACATCCAACGAGCCTTGACGAAGTCCAGCAAGTTTCTGTTCAATCCTATACAATCTGGGAACATTATTCTGCTTATATCTTTGCAATAACTTTTGCCAAATACCATGAGCAGTTTTCACATAGAGAATGCTCTGACCAATTGTTTTACTAACAGAGTTCATTAACCAAGATCTCACCACGTCATTAACACGAGACCACGCTGCAGCATCACGATGACCATCGTCGGGTCGCGGAAGACTACCATCAACAAAACAAAGCTTGTTTCGTCCATTTAACGCCATTATCATCGATTGCTGCCAGGAACCAAAATCGCCAGCTCCGGTGAGACGATCGGAGACCAACAATAGACCAGAATGATCATTATTGGTTAGATAGTACGGGTTATCATACGGATCACGAGCAGGAATCGCAGCCGCCATAGATCCAAAGAGAAAACGAAGATCGCGAACAAGAGAGAAAGAAAAAGAGCAAATAGAGCTCAAAAACGATGAAACAAAGACCGATCCGAGACAAACAGAGGTCGAATCGAAGAAAAAGAAGCTTAAAATCAGAAAAGAAAGCTTAGATCATGAAGATCGAAGCTCAAAAAGCCAGAAAAATGAATGAGAAATTTGTTGCGGAAGGAGAGAGAAGCTCTGATACCATATTAGATTAGTAAAGTAAGAGAGAGAAGTGAAATTGATAATTTCTCATTAAGCTGTAAAGTGTGTATACAATGCTATTTATACTCTATTTACAAGTGTATAATTATATACTCTAATAGCTATAAAATATTTTCCATCTACCAATAAGAATATAAGAAAGTGATTGTAATCACAAATAAGACCAAAACATCTGATTTTGCTTACTACATAAACGCGTGTACTTCGTTTTCATGCATTTAAAGCAATTAATCATTTTTAATAGTTTTGATTTCTACATTAATAAAAGTCTCAATTCTACATTAATAAAAGTCTCAAAAAGGAATCTGCTATCCAATTAATAAAACTATTTTCAGCAAACATGTATTTGAATTAAACTAATTATATTTTTTTGTAACATATATAATAAACTTATATTAAATTATAATTAAATAGAGTAGATTTAACATTTAAGGAAAAGTCGCACGTACGTGCGTCAAGAATCTTAAGGATTCTCAACAACCAGATGAGGATTTTAGCTCTAACCTGTATCTCACTCCCATCTACTCAAACGCGGGTACTTGCTTCTCAATAAATACAACTACACTTTATTCAGAAGTGACTTCAAATTTTTTTTTATAGTTAAAGATTGAACTACGGTCGCTATATATGCTTAGGATCTTATTATATAAAGTATGGTTTTCAAAGTTAGTAACTCACGAGATCGTGACAAGTGTCAAATTTTTCGATCTGAGATTTTGACATGTGTTAAATAAAATTTTTATTTTTTAAAAAAAGAAAGTAAAAAGATAATTATAAAAAATTAGAAATTTAAATAGTTTTAAAATGTAAAAGCTAATTATAAGGAAATTGTACATATATTTCCATAAGAGTTTTCGCCATCTAGCAAACAAAAATTTTGTTTTTGAAAGATAATTATAACAAAATTATAAATTTAAACAGTTTAAAATATATAAAAAGATTATAATAAAAAAAACTATACATATATAAGAAATTTATATGTATATTTCCATAAAAATCGAAATTATTAAATTATGCTAAACGTTTTATTTATAAGTTACTAACTGTACAAGAAAAAGATTTAAAATTATAAAAAAAATTAAAAAAATTATACAATCAGTTATTAATCCTATAAGAAAAAGATAGTAAATAGACCTTTATATAAATAAATAGATTGTCTCATATTTTTTCATCAATCAAACTAATTTCTTAACGATGTTATATCATATCAATTATAAAAAAATACTTTCAATCACGATGTTTTTCTAAAAATAGCATATGATATTCGGATCTAATGAATATATGGCAATTGAGGCAAATTAATAATTATGAACGGTGATAGATATAGACTAGAGTTATCGTCACAGAGGCTTGGTCTAATGTCGGAGGAGATAAAGAAGGTGGAGTAATAAGAGAAGTTGGGGAAAGAGGAGAAGAGGCGGTAACAGTGGTGTTGGTGTTGATGATGGTGGTTCAAGCTTGGTGGTGGTGGCGGCGGTAAATATTGATAAAGGTGGCGAGTCGGAATTAGCGAGATTCGGTATTGATGGTGGTGGTGATTGTGATAGTAGTGAGATTCAGTTGTTCAGTTGTGGTGGTGAGTCAGAGTAGTGAGACTCGGTAGTGATGCCCGACGAATGCGAGAAATGAAGATAGGAAAAAAAATAAAAATAAAGATATGGTGGTGAAAAAATCCGACGAGAGGGAGAGAAGGAGAAAAAAAAGGAGTTCGAGCAAAAATAAGAGAAATCTAATGAGAAATACATAGAGATTTGAGAATTAGAAAGAAGAAAAAAACGAAGAAATTGGTAATATGGGCCTAAAATGACAAAAGCCATGTAGCAAATGTATAATGTTTAGTCTGATGTTGTTTTCTTAATTTTTTTGTAGTCTTAAGTTATTTAGTGTATATTCTCTAATTCCTTATAAGGTTGTTTCTTTGCGTCGAAGATATTTCATATTATCAAGTAAAGTTACATGACATGGTTATAGACGGTCTCATATTTTCTCTTCTTTTATTGTCACAATTTTATTATGACGTCAAACTTTTTTTTAAAAAAAACATCTATATTTACGTAACTCAGACTATATGTTTACATACTAGATTTTACCGCGATGTACACCGCGGGTCGATTTTTTAACTAAAAAATTAAATTTTAAATTGTATTTTTTAATATTGTTTATTTTGTTAAGTGTTTAAGATTGCATAATTGTATTTTGATTGTTAATTTTAAGATTTCATCCGTGATATTAATATCGTCCCGTATTAATATCGATCCAAACCCGTCCCACTATATAACCCCTTCCCGTGAAATTAAACATCATTTTGTTATTTTTAATAATATTTTATTTAATAGACATATAATTCGAGTCAATTTAAAAGTTTGATTTTATATATATATTTTTAAATTTTAGTTAATAATAATTAATTCTATATAATGATTTCTGAATTAATTGCGTATGACCGACGGTCAAGATTGAAGATTAAAAACCGGATTAAGATTTGAATGGCCACGATTAAATGTAGGGATTGTTGAGATCTTTTAAGGAAATCGATTGAATATAGATGTAATTGTGGCAAAGATTAGTTATGCTTAATATATTAGGTTAAGATTTTTGGAAATGATTTTTTATTTTAATATCTTTGATTTAATTTTAAAAATCTAAATAATTAATGTCAATGACATTTGATCGTAAATAAGTTGGAACTCCAGGATTTATTTCATAAATGTCTCCAGAAATGTACATATAGATATACATATATCATTCATATGTTTACGTAACTATATAATTTTATCATTTCTTATTGTCATAGTTTTGTTTCCATCTTGCCCACATTGAAATTATAAGATGTAACACACTCTTCCGATAGATGTAAATAACTTATTAAATTTCAATAATACAACATATGAACATTTATAACTTCATAACTTATAATAAGCAAAAAAAAATATAATTTTATAAATAGGCCACATTTATATTTGATGATTTAATAATTAGTATAACATAACTAATGTTGTATATTGCGCATTATGCTAATAAATCTATATTTCGAAATACTTATGCTGCATTTTCTAAAATATATATATTTATAGAATTTTAGTTAAGCTTACAAAAATAAAATAAAAATATTAAGAATGATAATCTCGACCGGCAACTCGTGCAACGCACGGGTCCATATCTAGTTTAATATAAACTTTGGAGAAATAGGAAGAAAAAAGACAATCCTCTAAAATACCATATTCTTAAGGTTTTGTTCAAAAATACCGTCACTAGCTAGTTTCTTTTTCCCACTAATACCACAAATTTAATATTAAAATGAATCACAATCTCTTTTAAATAAAACATTTTTTTATGGCAAATTGCATCGGGATCCCTAACAGTGAATTCAAAATTAGCACATCGAGGAATTCAATGTGATATTATCTGTAAAAGGTGTGAGATGGCAGAGGAAACAATAAATCATGCTTTATTTGAATGCCCTCACTCTAAGGAAATATGGGATTTATCCACAATACCTACGACATCAGGTATATTTCCTTTAAGCTCAGAATATTTAAATCTAGATTATCTTTATCGGAGATTTCCTTCTACTCCAGATGGGGGGAGTTCACATACTGTTATGCTTGGATTTTGTGGTTCATTTGGAAAGATAGGAATAAAAAGGTTTTCAAAAGTTTACAATCAGTACCCATAGATATTTTAAATCATGCTTTAAATGAAAAATTAATGTGGGAAGAAGCTCAATTGGAAACAGTCGAAACTAGCTCTACTATGGAAGTTTTGGAAAATCCAGTTCAATCAATAAGATGTCGAATTGATGGCTCTTGGAAAGTTTTGGATCCAACTATGGGTATAGGATGGTGGTGTTTTCAAGGAATCGATCAAACGATATTGCTCGGTGCAAAGTGCCTTCGGAGATGTCCCTCCCCCCTTCATTCGGAGATGGAAGCTTTAATTTGGGCTATGAAAAATATCCTTTCAAGAAGGATTGATTGTCAGGTGTTTGAAACAGATTGTTCGGAGTTAGTCTCGATGATACAGTCACCTGAAGATTGGCCCGCTTTCTCCAATCTGCTAGATGAGTTTGGTTTGCTCCGTGTCTACTTTCCCTTGTTCTCGCTTTCTCTTATTTCTCGTTTATGTAATGTTAAAGCGGACTGTTTAGCCCGATCTTCTAGACTTTTATTTTCTGAAGTTACTTTTGTAAACACTTCTCCTCCTAGTTGGGCAACCAATCAAGGAGTTATTTATTAATTAATGTGTGGTTGACAAAAAAAAAAAAAAATAGGGAACTCAAATATAATGATTTAATTTAATTTTAAAATTTCTTTTGGATAAACAAATATTTTTATATAAAAATTTATGGTATTATTAGAAAAATATACTAGTGATGGTATTTTTGGAACAAAAACTTAATTGTGTGGTATTTTTGGATTTTTCTCATTAAAAACCCCTCCTTAACGGTCAATAGAACCATACTTTAACATAACTCGTCACCTGACTCATAGAATAATTACTAGAGCTACATAGACTAAAAGCGATGCTAAAAATGTCTTAGTTCATGTGAAATAATAACAACAATTATTGTTCCAAATAAATAAAAAATTAGAGTAAAAATTAAATAGATAATTCTACAACGTAAAATTTTTGTTCGTTTTTTTTTTGGAAAAAAGATTGGTTGAGTAATGATAATAGAGAATCAATTCAAAGCTAAAATTTAAAGTATGAATCTGCATTCGGGAGATTCGAATCGGTTCAGTTTGGTTCAGCCATAAAGTTAGCAATGATTCCATTCGATTCAGAACTGAGACATACTTCAAAAAGGTAAATTAAAGAAATTTATTAAAATATCACAATTTATCTAGGAAAGAAGCCTGAGGTGATGTGAGGTGTACCCCTAGGCAATGTGAGGTACGTGTACCCCTAGGCGATTTGGGCTCTACCCCGAGGCGATGTAAGGTGTACCCCTAGGGGATGTGAGGTGTACCCCTAGGTGATGTGAGGTGTACCCCTAGGCGATTTGGGCTCTACCCCGAGGCGATGTGAGGTGTACTCCTAGGCGATTTGGGCTCGGGGACACGGGCGAAGTTGGCTCGGGAACACGGGCGAAGTCGGCTCGGAACACGGGTGAGGTCTGCTCGGGAACACGGGTGAGGTCGGCTCGGGAACATGGGCAAAGTCGGCTCGGGAACACGAGCGAAGTTGGCTCGGGAACACGGGTGAAGTCGCCTCGGGCTCAAGTCGGGGCAACGGTATAGCTTGTACCCGAGGTGAAACCGGCTTGGGTGTAATGATAGTATAACTTGTACCCGAGGTGGCCGAGCTGCATCTCGTGGTGATGAACGTGTCCCCGAGGCAAGACTGGGAGTGCTCCGGGCCGGTGTGAATATCTCCTGAGGCGATTAGGAAGTCTCCGAAGCAACGGAGTAGAGAGAACATATGCCGCGGTGTTTCTCCTGTCGATGTTTGGCTCGGTCTCAAGATATGGGTGAAACCCGACCCCAACAAAGGTCATTAGTTTGATTCCTCATGGAATCAATTTTTTTCTTTATTTTTAATTTCAAAATAATGTCATTTCGCATTAACGGAAAATGCTAACGGAAAGTTAACCCATTGATATTCTTGTTAACCAAACTTAACGACATGCCCGAAATAACAAAGTCAACGAAACTTGACAATTTTATCAAGAAGTCAAACCAAACTTAACGTTTTTAGTGGCATTTCAAAAATTTATTTTTTTCGTCCCAAATTTGAAAATTCATGCTTTTTTTTGATATTTTTCTGTTTCTTTTTCGGTCACAGCTCTTTTTTCTTTTGTCTTCAAAAAATTTAAAAGGAAAGTCACAATGGGTGTAGTTGTGAATTTTTTTTTTTGCCTAAGTGTTAGTAGATAATCGGCCATATGCATGCATTTCATTGACGGTTTATTTTTTCTTCATTCTTTTCCTAAGCCTTCTTTTCATCTTTTAAGTTTCCCATATAGTTTGAAGCTGTAAATTCTGTCCACTTTGTCATCGATAATTGATTTTATAGTTAGTTTATTTTTTTGTATTGAAATTTTAAATCTCTCACTTTTACAATTAATTCTTGATTGTTCGGATCTAATATCCAGATATCCTTTTACAAAAAAATAAAACCTAATGAAGAGATCTACTCACAAATGAATAGAGAAAACATGATTTAAATAGATGTAGATATCATAACAGAATTGCAAAGAGAATAATAAAAGTTTGGAATAATTTCGGACAAATTGAATTCTATATACCAACACCTTAAATTTGCTAAATCGTACTTAATCGTGTTTTTGGTTGCTCTGGCCAAAAAAACATTTATATAATACAGATGAGAAGTCATAAAAACGGAGAAAGAAAATTTGTTTAAAACGCCTAACAATCGGTACAAATGTATATTGATCGATTATTGGCTATAAAACAAATTTTGAGTAAGGGAGATGGGTCTTTAGAGAGCTAATTTGGATCACACGATTCGGTGTTTAATCAGATATTTTGGTTTGCGTTTTTATGTTTTTTGGTTTTTTTTGGTTGGGAACATCTCGCCGAAATGAACCAAACTATAACTAAGTTTGGTCAGATAATCAGTTTATTTGGTTCGATTATATGCTAAAAGCTAATTTTGAAATGAACCGATTTAGTTTATTTTATTTTATTTTAGAGAGAGGAAGGATTAGTATTAGCTAGTTGGGTTGCCGGAAAAAAAAAAACCATAAAAAAAGAAAAATTCCTAAAAATGGCCCTAAAACAAGTTTTATTGACAATAATAGCACACGCTCCATAAACTTCCAAAAATAGCACTAGTTAACTTACTATTAGTGTTTTTGTTCTAAAAATTTTATCACTAGCTTTTTTTTCAATAATACCACAACTTTTATATAAAAGCTATTCAACAAAATAAATTAGAAATAAATTTAAAATATTATATTTGGATTCTCTATTTCTAATTTAGGGTATATATTTCCACCATTTAAAAGAGATTTTGATTCATTTTAATATTAGTTTATGGTATTATATTTGGGTTCCCTATTTCCAATTTAGGGTATATATTTTCACCATTTAAGAGAGATTTTTATTTTAATATTAGTTTGTGGTATTATATTTGGGTTCCCTATTTCCAAATTAGGGTATATATTTCCACTATTTAAAAACAATTTTGATTCAATTTAATATTAGATTAGTGTTTGCTCTCTTTTTATTTTCTATCTTATATTTTCATTAAGTTTAATTGAAGTTTATGGTGCTATTTGTGGAACTTTTCAAATGAGGTGCTATTTTTGGAAAAAACAACTTTTTTGGGGCTATTTGTGTCAATCTCCCTAAAAAAACGAGAAACCCATTATCATATTTACGACTAACGAAGCCCAGCCTGTTGAAATAAAATACTAAAACGAGAAATTATTAAAATAATAAAAGAAGAAGAAGTGAGAGATGAGAGAGATGATGAAAGGTAAAATGATTACTTGACTTGTGTTTTACAAGAGCGAGCCAACGTTTATATAGTATGACTTACTTTGAGAGTAAGCTATAATTAGATAATAGGATAGACTTAAAATGACTTGGGGAGCAAGACTTTTAGAGATAGGAGGATAATAATAAAGGTAATTATCCAATCTCAACACTCCCCCTTAATTACCTATTATTGTGTAACTGCCTCGTTAAAAACCTTATCATGGAAAACCCCATTGGGATAAAAACCATGACAAGGGAAAAAGAGTACAGTAACACAATCTCCCCCTGGAACAGACGAATCCTGTTTTCTTCATAGGTTTCGTAGATGATGCATCTCAATCATTCTCTTCACTTTTTCTGATCTCGTCAATATATGACAAAGATTTTGGAAGAGAGATAGACTTTCACTTTGATGTCAATCTTTTGCGTGTTATTTGCTGCCTCGTTAAAAACCTTGTCATGGAAAAACCCAGTGGGATAAAAACCATGATAAGGGAAAAAGAGTGCAGCCACGCTCATCATCATATGTTTTCCCTTGGAAACATCATCTTCAAAAGAGACCTTTTGATCTGCGAAGATGTTTTGAGTGTTGTAGCCTTTGAACTAAAACTGCTACATTGGTACTTAGTCGGATTTACTGAACATCAACTTCTTGCTTCTTCTCAGATTCTTGAGTGCATGAGAAGAATCTTGAGAGAACATGTCTTGTCATATCGATCTTGACATAGCTTCCTTTGAAATGAGCGACACATGCAACATTGTCTTCAAACAATGTCGTTGGCAGTGACTATATTGCTTGCTTCTTGTATATGTTGAGGGCATCAAACTGAGCAATATAGATTCTCAACATGCTTCATGGAGCGTAATAATTTTGGCATGGCTTGAACAAGCGACGACCAAAATTTCTTGCAGATATGGTAGATACATTTGAACTCATTCAAGGTCTAGTCGGAGGAGATCAATTATACCTGCAAGTAGATCAATAGCAAATGCTAGGTACAATATATTCACTAGATATATAAATACTCGTCAGCATTTATATATGCTAGCTACAATTCACAAAATATATAAATACTCGTCAGCATTTATATATAGTGCTTCATGATCAAATATATAGAGTCGACTTCTTTTAGAAGTGACTAATATAATATCTGTTTCTTTAGATATTTAGTTGAAAGATCTGGAGACACTTTTGTCTTTCCAAGATCTTTTATTCCAAATAACTCTTCAAGAGTTTTGATGATGTTCAAAAACATCATGCTTATAAGTTCCCGGGAATATAATTATCATATCACTTTTAG
Source organism: Arabidopsis thaliana x Arabidopsis arenosa (assembly GCA_019202795.1). Classification (NCBI taxonomy): domain Eukaryota; kingdom Viridiplantae; phylum Streptophyta; class Magnoliopsida; order Brassicales; family Brassicaceae; genus Arabidopsis; species Arabidopsis thaliana x Arabidopsis arenosa. The sequence continues at coordinate 13,968,278 of CM032923.1, read as the reverse complement.
GGATTAAGTCCTACAGACATCCCATGAGACGCAATTCAAGTCATTTATTCATCAACTCAATATCGAGTGATTTTGACAAAACCGGCGCGACACACCATCATGTTTTAAGTATCATAATACTCTTTCGATTCTTGGACCATGTGTCCAAGAATTACTCGTTTCTTATACGAGATTAATATAGACTTGGCTGCGTCTTTATTTATCGGCCAATATATATCTCTTTACGCTCACAGAGCGGAGATTTATGATCCTCATTAATCACATTTGTGCACTAGATCATTTTTATTGTCGACATTGTATTGTCTTTGGTTCTATATTTGCCGTAATGACATGGTTATTCGAGATCTCTTAATCATTATAAATGATTTTATTTAGGTACCTGATTTCGTTTTCAACCATGCCAATCGGTCTTTTTACTCTTCTTTAGGAGTCTCTTTGCTCCTCTTGAGAAGTTTCTATGCTCCTCTTTAGAAGTCTATATGCTCCTCTTTTTAAGAGTTTAATCCTCTTTTTAGTAATAATATGCTCTTTTTATTTTCGAGGATTTTCTTTATATTTAGAACCAAAGTTGTCTATCACGTTTTTTTTAACGTGTTATAGACAATAATATGTCATCCGCCAGAGACATATTTTTGTAGAGCATTTTTAGCTGGGAAAAGAGATTTCGTATGAACTTAAAGTTCATATGCATTTATACGAGGATCAATAATTTCATGAAATATCTTCCATCAGCTTTTTGCATTAGATTTGCAATATACTCTGAATAGTGATTCTTTTGAACTCTAAAGTTCATATTTATTATATTCACTAGGTTATTTAGCCGCGATACTCGCGACTTGTTGCATATTATGTTATATGTTTGCTATTTATGTAAAGTGAAATTTGATTTTTTCTATAAAATTTGAATTGTATTCATCTATATACAATGATATTTATGTTTTTTATTAAATAATTAAGAGTATATTACTGCTTTTAATCAATACAATATTTGATGCCAATAAAAAATTTTAAGAGTGTTGATGATAAATTTAATGATCATAGTAATATAATACGTATACATAAATAATACTTATTTTGTTAAAATGTGAAAATATTAAACCCTACTATGAAAATTAAGTTACATCGTTTTCAATTTATAGCTTGTTCTAATAGTAAAGTTAATATTCTAAATTTATCCAATTTTAAAAGTTATTGTTGCATTTTAAAGAATTTAAATATAATGGACCTGGACACGTGGTAATACAACAAATTTCCTATTATTTTCTACTAAATGAAATTATCATAACCAAATGTTATACATATTGGGTTTGGGCTGAATTTTGAATTGAGTCTACCGTTATATTTTATACAACTTGATTCAAAGTTGTTTATCTACTTAATGAAAATATTTAAAATCACAAATGACGTAACAAATGTTGAAACACTATTTTATTAGTTTATTCTCCGTTAATAAAATAACCATTTTATGCTATTGTAAAAACATAATTTATTTGAGAAATGTATAACAAATAATTTATTCCGTAATTTTTTTTAGAGTTTAAGAAATAGATGTATGAATGGAGATATTATATTGTAAGAGATAACTGAAGAGAGATGAATTATTCTATTATACAATTCAAGCGTCTGCTTCCACTACCACTTAACATTTATGTTGTTTCGAAGCATACTCAATTGTATTTTTCCTTCTACTCATCATTAGTCTTCTTGATTTTCTTCTTAATCTCACTTCAAAAATATCAAATTTATTTTGAGTAAATCAAAATTCAGGTTTATATAGATTGATTGTTTTAGACAAAAAAAATCAACCTTAGTATATCTTCTCTTGTTGTATTACAAACTTCGGTTTTATCTACTCACTTCTTTTAAAAGACCTCTGAAACAGCACATACGATTGATTGTGAGTAAGTTTTCTTGGTTATATGTCATCTCCTCTTCACAGTCTCTTACAAAATTGACAAAAAATGTAATATTGAAACACCATTAGTCGGATTATAAAAGAAAGTGTTATAAAATTTATTAATATTACGAAATTTGGAATATGATGGTTAGTGATATGTGTATATTACTATTTATAGAAGACAACATATTTAAGTTTTACAACTATTCAACTTTAACAATTATGTTTAAATGTCATTTATGAGAAAGTTAATTGTAGTATATCATAAAAGTTATGTTACATTTAAAAAAATTCATTGTGTAGAATTCATTTTGTATTAATTGTATTTAAAGTATTGTTGCAATTTAATGTGAGCATTAACAACATAACGATAATTATTAGAATAGAGGTTACAAAATATAAGAAAAATACATAAAATATAATTATTATATATTATTATAGAAAAAATTTAAATTGTTACATGATAATGATGTGGATGACATTTGATTCAATATAAATATGATTGAAATTTTTTTAAAAGGCTCTTAAGATTTGATATCTTGCATTTGCTCATATTTTAGTATTGTTTTTTACTCTACTATTATTTATGTATGTAAACATCAATAAACATATGTTATCTATAACTTTTACAAAATAAATTGTTGATATAAACTCACATATAATTTGTTTGTTTGTTGATATAAACTCCCACATAATAGTTCAAATTCATATTATTTTGCAAGTAGCAAACTAAATTTATTTTTCTTATAAAAATAATATGAACTTCAATCTAATTAAAATCATCAAAGATCCAAGGATAACTTCTATCTTTTTAAAAAAAATTTCACTCATCAATTTAAATTCTAGTGCTAGATTTTATACTAATGGTTTTATCTTTATAGGATTTAATAAAATTATTTTTGTTTCAATTCTAGTTATTTTCTTGTATATTTCACTCTATTTAAGTATGAGTGTTAGGTTTCATTCTAATTTTCTATTCTACCTAAATTTAATTTTCTTGAACCATATGATTCGGTTTTTTAATCTTAAAGACCAAATTTTTATTAACGAAATTCTTTTTAATTTGAAAAATACTTAAACCTCAATTTTTAAATAAAATAAACAGTATAACGATTTTTATATAATTATCTATTGGATCATAAAAAGTAAATATAATATAACATATATTAAAAATAAATTACAAAATTTATTCGAGATAAGAAAAAGGTAAGAAATATATATTTAATAAATGTATTACAATAATTTATTTTATTAAATATTACATAATTAAAAAAATTACATGAATATATTAGAAAATACATCTAAAGTAGATAATGGAAATTGATCTTTTCAACTTCATTATCTTGTTGTGTTATGATTGAAATTGATATATTTAACTCTCCATCACCAATAAACCTGGAAATTTTGTTATAACCATCCAATCTTTTAGTATACATATGTGAATTTAAAATAAAAATATGAAAATTAAAGAATAAATAAGTATATTTTATTATGGTTTTAGAAATATACAAAAATGAATACAATGTTAGATATATATATATATATATATATATATATATATATATAATACATTCTAAAATAAATTCAGAATCAAATTCTTGATTTTTAATCCATACAACAACATAAAAAAATAGACACATAAATATAGTAGAAGAAGATGAGAGAATGATTACTTATAAGATGATTATATAAAATAGACAATGAAGATACATCTTTCAAAAAAAAAAAAAAAACTAATGTAAGAACACAAAACAAAAAAATATTTAACATTTGAGCTATAGTGCAAGAGGGTGAGAGGATGAGAGGATGAGAGAATGAGAAATGAGTATTTATAAGATGAGAAGTGAGATAAGTTACAATTAAAAAAAATAAATTATGGGAGTTACAATTCTAATTTATTGTGTATTGAATAAAATTGAGTGGAAAAATATAGTTAATGTCTAATTTTAATGATTTCAGTTTTTATTAATAAAGTGTGAGTTAAATATGTTTTATTTATGATTTAATTAAAAATAAAAAAATTTAAGTTACATTTTCAAATGGACCAATAAGAGGAGAGTGAAACCTTACTTTTATATGTATGATTTGTTCAAAGATCTAAACTATTCAATGGTTCTCCCATGATGGAGAATTTTATCATCAACATGATGATTTGCAAATCTTGCAATAGGCACATCTCTCATAAGATGGCTCAGTATTTGTAGAGCAGAGACTCATCTCCTGCATATATATATTTCATCCTTTTAGGACGTCAATTTTTATGCGGTGCAGAGAAGCATTTATAACATATATCTCACACCCATAAAAAAATGAGAAATATTTGATCTCCAATCATGTATATAAAACATGGGAGAAATATTTTTTATAAATCGTTGGCCTTGTATATAATCATTAATACATGTAAAACTACATGTTCCATGTAAAAACATGGAGATTAAATCACCATGAATTGTTTCGCAATCTCTTAGATTTGCGCTATGAACAATTTGCTTAAAGCTCTTTTTGAGAGTGAACATCATTTTAGATGTTGCACTTTATCACAAAGTGATAAATTTTAGGATATGGCTTCACCAAAATTTATCGATTTACTGACGATGTGGGATTCCTTTAATTCTCCCCTCGAGATGATAACTCTTCGAGTTCATTCATCTCGAACTGAATCCCACTTTAGGATCAATAACATATCCGATACGGATCATGTATTTATTCTTAGATCCTTATAAAAATGTGGGACTTGTAATAACCCCTCCCAAGATGATGGCTTTTCAAGCCTATTTATCTTGGACCGAATCTTATTTTTAGATCGGTTATATTCGGGGCTTAATTTGGGGATTATTGAGGAAATCAACCATTAATGAGCTTATCAAAGAAAAATGGTGATTTGGCCAAAGACCATATAATTCTGGAGACTTAGCCTACTACAGAGTTAAGGAGAAGGTATATAACCTTCAACTCCTTATATAATATAAAATTTAAATAAATTTAAATGAATTTAAATAAATTAAATGTTACCTCAGAAATATGGACGGAAGCATGCAGTGCTTGAATAGGCTTCTCTTTCTTTACATAAAATTGAAGTGATATTTAATCACTCTTTTTGAGTTCCAATTATGTTTAGGTCATCAACATATACAGCAAAGATCACAAATCTCGATGGAGATTTCTTAATAAAGACGCAAGAACATATTTCATTATTAACATACTCTTTGTTTAAGAAATAATCGCTTAAGCAATATATCACACGCGTCCGGATTATTTTAATCCGTAAAGTGATCGATGTATTTTGACCGTACATATTTCATTAGACTTTGAGTCTAATACATCTGGAACTTTAAATCCTCTTAGGATTTTTATGTATATGTCATTATCCAATGATTCATATAGAAAATAGTATCACTACACCCATAAGGTACATATCTAAATTATGAGAGACCGTTAGGCTCATTAAGTACCTGAATATAATTGCATCTATGACCAGAGAATATGTTTTTTCATAATCAACTCCAGGTCTTTGAGAAAAACCTTGTATAACAAGTCGGGCTTTATATCGTGTGATTTTATCTTTTTGACACGAATACCCACTTACACGCAACAAGTTTTAATCTTTAGATGTAGTGACAAGAGGTCCAAAGACATCTTTTTGATTAAGGAAGAGCAATTCAATATATTGCACTTTTTTTTAATCAGGCCCTTGTTAGCACTGATATGGATCCTGGATCTGGATCATTATTATCAAATGCATTTTTCTACCGGGATAGCTTGACCGGTTATGCTATGCCTAAAGCATTAGTAAACTAAGTTTACTGTTATAAATAATTTTGCCATCTTTTTTTTTTTTTTTTTTTTGTTGCATGATATAATCATACATTTGTGTGTCTCCATTGTGGTCGAACATTCGATACCACATTTATTTATAGTCTCAGTATAATAATTATAAAGAAAAATATTTTAGAAACTACACGAGTTTCTTTGAGACTTTGGAGAACACGAAACATCGATTATTATGAATCTGATGCATTTGGAAGTCGAGAGACTAGCTCATCTAGACCTACCAATTATTTTGCACTGTCTAAAAAATATATTGACTCGTGCTTCATATATTCTCATAAGAGAAATATATTTTTGATTTTATAGACATATTTCAAAGTCTTTAAATCTCATATAACACATATATTTATTCTTTACGAATAAAATAAATAACAGTAATTAAACACATAAATTCACAAAATTAATATTATAGAGACCAAAGCCTTTTTATACAAGAATTCAGGAGGCATCGCCTTCTATCAAGAATTCAATAGGCATAGCTTTCGTTTGATCGTAGAGAAGGAGGCAGAACCTACCATATATATCGATCAATCCGGAAAAAATATAAATTTTCATTTGATCGTTAGGAAGGTAAAACCTACCATATAACGATCGATCCGGAAAAAACATAGCCATTTATTTGATCGTAAAGGAGGCAAAGCCTACCATATATATCGATCAATCCGGAAAAGACATAGCTTTTTATTTGATCGTAAAGAAGGCACAGCCTACCATTTATAACGATCAAACCGGAAAAAGGCATAGTCTCACGATGTCTAAAATAATTATGTTCTATAAACATAAATAAATTTAAATAATATAAATTTGACTTACCTCGTAAACGCTCTAGCGGTAAAGACATCGTGCTGATAACGTGTTGAAATAAAATACTAAAATGAGAAATTATTAAAATAATAAAAGAAGAAGAAGTGAGAGACGAGAGAGATGATGAAAGGTCACTTGACTTGTGTTTTACAAGAGCTAGCCAACGTTTATATAGTATGACTTACTTGGAAAGTAAGCTAAAATTAGATAATAGAATAGACTTAAAATGACTTGGAGAGCAAGACTTTTAGAGATAGGAGGATAATAATAAAGGTAATTATCCAATCTCAACACAACCTTATTAAATATCCGATTCGACTCTTCAGGTTCTTATTTAATGCTCATCTTCTGAGCAAGTCCAATTCTATTTGGCATCTGCTATAAAATTTCCTAGATCGCATTCGTCTAAGCAATGGAGAGAAAGTTGCGTTCCGAGGACGAAAAGAGATTCCTCGATTCTTTCTTTGAAACCGCCGACGGAAAGACCTCCGAAACTGCCTCCCAGATCTTAAAGGTACGTTCTTTGGGGCTGATGGATTGGTGTGAGTGATCTTAATATTGATCGAGTTTCTGATTTAGTGGCTTTTTGGTTCTAAACCGGCGTTATTTCATCTTAGAAACAATTTGTTGTCAATTTGGTTTGTCAACTTGAAACCCTAGATTGGGTCGCTTATGGGAACAGTTGATGAACACCTAGATTGGGATTAGACGCATAGAGTTTTTTTTTTTTTGTTTGATGATTCTAGGTTTATCTGTCTTTTTGTGTATCAATAGCGTCAATTAGTCCTTGCGGTTTATGTGGTGAGATTAACTTAGCTTTTTCTTTGGTAACTCATTGTTAGCTGTTTTGTAATTTCTGTCTAGAATTTAGTTTGTTTGAACATGGATTGCTCGGTTCCAGAATTATTAGAATGTTGATAGTTTGCTACTGATACAAATATTTTTCTTTCTTGTTACGTTATTGTTGTTAATAAAGAGAGTTTTGGTTTTTCTCTTGTTCAGAAGAGTTCATTCTATTACGAGGAAAGATACTGGATCCTTGAGGACGCTATGCAGCTTTGTTACCCTCAGATACCAGAGCAGACACTTAAGGAAGATATTCAGCCGATGTCGTCCGATGATAACGTGCCTGCACAATCTCTCGGGTATGATTATGTTTTAACTCTTGATTTCAAATGGGAATAGAATTGGTGCAAGTGGAATCACTTGCTGCTTAAAGTTGTGTGTTTTTTCATCTGTCATAAACCCATTAAAGTCAGCATCTCCTACAGCATCGGTGCTGATCATACACTCCTCTAACAGTACATGCCTGTTGTAGCCCTCATAATTCACTTTCATTTTTCATTAGGGCTATGTGATATAAGATCAAGGAGTTGATAGGATCCAAGTAGATGGCCACACGGTTCTATCTACGTAGATGTCGTAACCGGAGTTGATGGAGCCGGTACAAAGGACCACACGGTTCTCTCTGCTTCGGCTAAGGGGTGGAATGGATCGAAGGACGCCACACAATCGATGAGTGAGATTGTGATAAGTCGAAGAACTCACTAATCCAGGGGAACCCGCACAAGATCGGTGAACTCGTAATCACTCGTTCTTCTCTTTATTGATATAAGAACGAGTGTGGTGATTGATGGAGAAGCTGTTGCTGGACTAAGGTCACTCTCAACAGATTCGAATGGAAGGGAAGGTGAAGATAGAAGTGAATAGATGGTGAAACTGTCGCTGGACTAAGGTCACTCTCAACAGATTCGATAGAGATGGAGATGGATAGTTGGATGGATCGAAGTTCGCCACACAAAGTTGCGGAATGACTTTGTGATAAGAACACAAATCAATATCTAAATGAATCACACACAAAGATAAAGATTCCACTTGTTTTCTAAAGGAATCACACACAATAGAAAAAAACAAGTAAAACAAAAGCCTAAGCTTTTAAAAGTGAGAAACTCTCTCTTTATTTTTTTCCAAAAATCTATATATTTACAATGAAGGGAAACATGAGCTTATATAGGCTCAATTTACAAATCAATAACATAAGTACAAAATAAATCAAATTAATTACATGAATCAATCAAGAATAAATTTGAGAGATTTTATCAATCATCATTGATGGAGATTGGTTCTTTGTATCTAGACACTTTCTTGATATAGCCATGAATTGATTGTCTTCTAGAAACTTCTTTATAATTTGATCTTGATTTTCCTTGAACCAATCCTTGATGAGTCATGGATATTTCTAGGACTACATCACTCTCTCCTTCTTGAAAAGGTTTTGTCCTCAAAACTAAAACCAAAGTGTGCATTTTTTTTTTTGATATTGAAGAAAACAAAAACGAAATTAAAATAAAAGATTTTTTTTAAAAAAAAATTTCAAATAAAACCGAAATTCAACAAATCAAAACAAAGTTTTTTTTTTTTGTATATATATTTTTTTAAAACGAACTAAATAAAACGGAAAACGATTTTTTTTTTTTTTTTTCCAAATAAAACTGAAATGAAACAATAAGAGATAGGAGCTTTTAGCTCTGATACCAGATGATATAAGAACGAGTGTGGTGATTGATGGAGAAGCTGTTGCTGGACTAAGGTCACTCTCAACAGATTCGAATGGAAGGGAAGGTGAAGATAGAAGTGAATAGATGGTGAAACTGTCGCTGGACTAAGGTCACTCTCAACAGATTCGATAGAGATGGAGATGGATAGTTGGATGGATCGAAGTTCGCCACACAAAGTTGCGGAATGACTTTGTGATAAGAACACAAATCAATATCTAAATGAATCACACACAAAGATAAAGATTCCACTTGTTTTCTAAAGGAATCACACACAATAGAAAAAAACAAGTAAAACAAAAGCCTAAGCTTTTAAAAGTGAGAAACTCTCTCTTTATTTTTTTCCAAAAATCTATATATTTACAATGAAGGGAAACATGAGCTTATATAGGCTCAATTTACAAATCAATAACATAAGTACAAAATAAATCAAATTAATTACATGAATCAATCAAGAATAAATTTGAGAGATTTTATCAATCATCATTGATGGAGATTGGTTCTTTGTATCTAGACACTTTCTTGATATAGCCATGAATTGATTGTCTTCTAGAAACTTCTTTATAATTTGATCTTGATTTTCCTTGAACCAATCCTTGATGAGTCATGGATATTTCTAGGACTACATCACTATGACGGTTGGAATTTCTCAGCATCAACCAGATTGTTTGATTGCTAACCGTAACTTCAGCGAAATTTGGGGACCAGATATGGATGCTTTCTCTCCCTCAGCATCAGCTTCTAAGCGCAGCTTGGCCTCATTGTACCGTCCTCCTTTTCATCTCATGTTTCATGGCTCTTTTGAACAGGCAAAAGCTACTTCGTCTTCTCAGGATAAATGGCTTCTCGTCAACCTCCAATATACCAGGGAATTCACTTCTCATTTGGTTACTCTCTAACACTTCCTTTTCCTGAATTTCTTTCTCGAGTAAACCTTGATATTGTCACATCTAGAGATGTCCTATCCGTTTTCATTTTCTATCTTGTCATTTATTCAGTTTTGTTTGTTATAGTTTCACTTGTGGTTTGGTTTTCAAAAAAATTGACCTGCTGTTTTAATTGCTTCCCTTTTTGTTTCAATCGGTTTCGGTTTTTTTTGGATATTGAACTAACGAAAACTGAGTAGGTTTATTTTATCTTTTTGTTGGTCTTTTGGTCCAGTTGCAATCGGTTAAACTGATTTTTTTCTTTTTACGTGTTTCTTTCTCATAGTTAAACCGTGATGCTTGGGCGAATGAGACTGTTTCTCAGACTATCAAAACCCACTTCATCTTCTGGCAGGTTTGATATAGAACTTCCCCTTTCATTTGCTTAAACTGAAACGCTCTTTACAGAATTGGTTTAGAATCCGAATCCCGCCTATTCTGGTATTAGGTCGATGGTGATTCAGCAGAAGGAAGAAAGGTTTGCACATACTACAAGCTTGAATCCATTCCCTTGGTGCTTGTTATCAATCCAACCACTGGTCAAGCGATGAAAAAGTGGTTTGGAATGGTCCCACCCGAGTGGTTTGGAATGGTCCCACCCGAGGCTTTGCTACGCGAGGCTTTGCTACCCAAGGCTTTACTAGTGTTCTTATACCCGTTCATGGACTCTGGTCCTCGTGAACACTTTACTTCTCTCGCAAAGAAACAGCCAAGACGATCATTAGCTGCGTCCTTTGATGATTACAACATGGAAGAGACTTCAGATGACCAATCAATGATATCGACTGAAGAAGTGGTGCTGCTGCCAAAATTCCCACCTCTGCCGGAAGAACCAGAGAGAGGCAATTTCAGCTTTAATTGCGGAGTTGGAATCGATTTACCCAATGGACAAAGAATCATGAGGTATTTCCTCAAAACGGATACAATTCAGGTCAGCAAATCCTAAGACCCAACATTTTTGATTCTTTGGTTTTTGTTTTGTGTTTTTTTTGGTCTGATATCTTGTTACTATCTCCATTGTAGCTACTCTGGTCTTTCTGCTATTCTCGTCTAACGAAATCAGAGAGGAAGAAGCCATTGAAGCTAACACGACTGATTCCAGGTCAATCAAAGACAATTACATTGGAGTATGAATCTAACTTAACCTTTGAGCAATCTGGTGTTGCCAATTCCCTCGTGTTTGCTACATGGGAATGAAAAATCTTATCCACAAAACTAGAGACCTATTTACAGTAAAACCTCTATAAATTAATAATGTTAGGACCATGAAATTTTATTAATTTAGAGAGGTATTAATTTATCGATAAATTAATAATAGAGATTTTACTAATTTTGTAATTTTTAAAAAGATTTATATCTAAAATAAAAATTTTCTTTAAAAACAATATCTTTTAAAAACCAATTACAAGTAGAGAAGCAATTTTTAAGTGTAAGAAAACAACACAAATTTTTTCAAATAATAGAGTCATATTTCATTAAATATTTTACATTTAATATTTTAAATATATATCACAGTAATTAATATATGACATATATAAATTTATATCACATATATATATATATAAAGTTAAATATACATATATATTGATAAGTTTATACAATTATTAATTTATGATATAGATGAGACTATATGTTTACATGAGATTTTCAAAAAAAATTATAATCTTATTAATTTATCGATTTATGTCATATTTTACACTGGTCCCAACTCGGGACTGGAAGAATTTATTAATTTAGAGAGGTTATTAATTTATAGAGTATTAATTTGTAGAGGTTTTACTGTATTTTTCCCGCTGTTTCTTAAGGTTTTTTTAGTCGAATTAGCTGTTTTCAACTTGACGTTCTAAAAAGCACATTATGATATTTATATATGCAATAAACGGGAAAAATCATCTATTCTTCGATTTTGCAGGTTTTACAATTTCAGTAGCTGTGATTGTTCGTTGAATTTTGACATTATTATAGTACTCGAGAAGATTTTTATATCTTGTATTGAATTAAATGGATTATTGAAATTTAGAGTAAACGGCAACTTCGATTCAATTATCGTTTAAATTAATTTTAAATTTAATTTATAATTTCTAAAACATGTACCAATTGTTTTACCCATTTTAACACTTACTATTCCCATCGAGTTCACTGTATGCCAATATATACAATTTATTTTGGAGAACAATTCATAGAATCTTTACTTCGTATCCGTAGATAATGTGGTATATATGAAAAGAAAATATTTAGACATGAACTCACTTGAGGTTCTGCATTTGGTGAAACGAAGAGTAATCTTGGCAGTTAGTTCAAATAAAGATTACTAATGAAAATTAAGGGTTAGTGGAAACGAATTATCAAAATCGAGTGAGAACTGGATCATATGAGCCAAATATTTTAGGATAACAATGTTTCGTGGATGGTTCTTTAAAAGAAAGTGACAATTTCTCAGGAACATAATAGTAAGTGTTCGCGACCAAATGATGTCGTGCCAACCTCTGATGCAACCTAACATGTTTACATACAGACAAGCGAGAAGTAACATTTCTTACGGACTGCTCGAACTTGGTAAAGATAGTGTCTTCCTCTACCCTGTCGCCAGTCTTTTCTACATACTTGGAGAAAATTGAGATCCATGAGAAAGAATTCTCTTCTTTTCTTATCTTTGGTTTCTCGTCGTGCAAATATTAAAACGGATAATCTGACACGAAAAATTCAAACCGAACCACATTATATCAGATATATAAACAATAGCCCTCAGAATTGGCTCATTTGAGCTACTCCACTAAAGTTGTTGCAAAAAAATATATATACTTACTATTTTATGACATTTCATAATCAATTTTTAACAACGACAATATTTAGGTTTAAAGATTCCTTTTCTAAAATTATAAAATACTAGAAAATGATCCACGCATTGCGTGGGTTTAGGACTATATTATGTTTTAGCTACTATTTTTTTCATATTTTAAGTGTTTACTTCTTTTGTTTTTTAATCACAATTGTAGTCTACAAATTTAATATAGTGTTGTCAATGTGTAAATTACATATAAACTTGCATTATGCATGTTATTCAAAGACCCTTTGATTTTAGAGAGACCCTTCTTAGCAACGGCTGGAGCTATCATTAATCTTAGGAAGGAGAAGATCGATCTTAACCTTGGCAAGAATTTCAAAATAACGTTTGACATCAAGGATACTATGAGGAAGCCTACAGTAGAAGGTCAGATCTTCTAGGTTGAGGAAATGGATCACTTAGCTGATGAGTTGCTAGAGGAGCTAGCAGAAGAAGATCACCTTAAGAGTGCTCTGACCAAGAATAATGAAAATGGGTATTCGTATTCGGAGACCTTGGGTTATTAGAAGCTTTTAGACTCACATAGAGCAATTGAGGAACCGGACTTCTTTGAGGATTTGATTGGTTCTACCATAGAAGTAACGGTAGTGAGTAAAGAAAGTTCAACACATGCTTAACCTGCTCACTCGACCAACGTAATCGATACCCTTGTTGAGCTCATCAATCCAACATCAGGTGACTGGTCTGAACTCAAGACACCTAAGGTTGAACTTAAGCCGCTTCCAAAAAGACTAAGGTACGTCTTTCTGGGTGATAACTCTACATATCCTGTCATTTTAAGTGATAAAGTAAACAATAAACAAGTGCATATCCTGTTAACCGAGCTGAAAAGTATAGGAAGGCCATTGGATATTCACTAGTTGATATAAAAGGAATCTCGCCTAGCTTATGCACTCATAGGATTTATCTTGAAAATAAATTTTACTCTAGCATTGAACCTCATAGGATATTGAATCCTAATTTAAAAGAGGTTGTAAAAAAGGAGATACTTAACTATTGGAAGCAGGTGTAATTTACCCTATCTCTGATAGCACTTTGGTATCTCTAGTTCATTGTGTTCCTAAGAAAAGAGGTATGACAGTTATTAACAATGATAAAGATGAAATCATACCTACTAGAACCATAATTAGTCATAGAATATGCATTGATTATAGAAAGTTAAATGCTAAATCTAGAAAAAATCATTTCCAAATGCCATTCATTGATCAAATGCTAGAAAGATTAGCTAATCATCCTTACGATTGCTTCTTAGATGGATATAGTGGATTTTTTCAGATACCCATTTCAGCTCTCGGGATTCGGTTGCGGTTCTAATTCTTATATCCAATCATACACACGAGATCTAGTCATATTTGACTCCAAAAACACTAACCAAGCTTCTTATTGCTTCTCAAATCTTTGTGGGTGTGGCTGAAGTCCTATGAGTTTTTTTTTAAAATCTTTTAAAAAGAGAAACAATACTTTAGCTTTCTGGATCCGGTTGCGGTTCTAGTTCTTATACCCAATCATACACACGAGAAATAGTCAAATTTGACTCCAAAAACACTAACCAAGGTTCTTCTTGCTTCTTAAATCTTTGTGCGTGTGGCCGAAGTCCTATGAGTTTTTGGTTTTGGAGCTTCTAAACGGAGAAACACTACTTTAGCTTTCAGGATCCGGTTGCGGTTGTAGTTCTTATACCCAATCATACACCCGAAATCTAGTCATATTTGACTCCAAAAACACTAACCAAGATTCTTCTTGCTTCTCAAATTTTTGTTGGTTGCCGCTCTTGAACCCTCACACATCTGCTCCTCATTTTGGTCGTTGATGACGAATTAGGATCCGGCCATTGATGCTTCCATAGGCTCAGGTGATAACATCGTATTTTCACCCGCTTTCACTATCGTGTTTGTAGTTTTTAATAAGTGTTCAGTACGTGAGTGTTTTTCCACTATTAGTTGTTTCAAAACTCTTTCCAAGATATATGAACAAAAAGACGAGAAAGGATGCAAAACAAGTGCATTAGAAAACATGACATCTTTTGTACCTAAGTGATAACATTGTATTTTGACCCGTTTTCTTATGCTTTTAAGAAGTGTTTGACATGGTTTTAGTGATTTTAAAGTTGTTTTCAAGTAGTTTTAGTTTGAAAAGGTCTTTACAGGTTTTTGGGCAAAATTAAGAACCAAAAGAGGAGCAAACCCCGTTTCTGGACAGATTCGGAACATCAGATGTATGGCATCCGTTGAAGGACTTACACTTCACAAAAGTTGATGATATTAGCGTCTTTGGAAAGATAAAAGAGTCACCTTTCAGATGGAAGTGTAATTAGACGAGACCATTAATCCAGTCGAGAGTTATTGTCGATATACTGAAGACATGTCTTGCAGGCTCGAAGAAGAAGCAAACTGAGAATGAAGATCTGAGCAAAGGGGCAAGCCAGCCAAATCATTCTCTTGTTATGTTTGACCAAAACAACGACACTTTACTTATTTCGACTTGGGGAAAGCCCTAAACTGATCTAGAAGACATGGAGCCCTTTTAATACACCTTGAGACGTCCTCGAAGAAGTAAGGATCTGCACAAAACTCGGCCTCTTCGCCGCAAGTTCTCTCTTGCACCATCTCCATAGATCTAAACATATTCTTTCATAGTTTTCGTTGTTCTGCGTTCTATTGCTTCAAGGAAGACGAATCCTTTTTGTATCTCATAGATGAGTATTCTGAACCATATCACTTCTCTATTTATGTTTATTATTTCGTTTTCCCTTTACTTTTATCTCTTCTTATTCGATTAGTTGCTTTGTTATAGATCTAGGGTTTTCTCGATGGGATTATCGTATTGTTTCGTTTAGTTGTTGGATCTAGGATTACTTTCTCTTAGTAATTCTTCTAGACATCTTTTACTTAATGCACCATAGTTAGGTTCTCTACCTAGCTACTGATCTAAGAGAACATGAGCGCTACCCGTGTAAACCTATTCTCGAATCTAGTGTTACCGGAGCCTCGCGTCATAACATGCGTAAGTTGGGTTATTGAGCATTGTGAACTAATCGAATTCGTTTTACTTGCTGGTCGAGATGCATCGTTGTCTGCGTAAGTTGAGTAACGGAGTATCGAAACTTAGACATTCATTCTATAAACTATAGGTGGTTTGTTCATTCATGTTTCGTAGTTGAGAATTCGAGTGTAATCGACTAAGATCCTTAATATGCTTGAATGAAACGATCCTTAAACCCTATTCGAACTCTTTGATTTCTAATGTTTGTTTTATTTTATTTTAGTTTTAAAATAGTTTCCAAAACCAACAAAATATATTTTCTTCCTAGCCATATTTCTATTCCTAATAGACTTGTCGTGTAACCTCAATCTCTAGGGGATTCGATCCTTAAGTACTACATACTAGTATGATTAGCTGTTCGCTTGCAGCTTTAACATTTTTTCGAATTATGGTAAAAGATTGAAACGCATCAAGCTTTTTGGCGTCGTTGCTAGGGACTTATATGCCTTGCTCACAAGTCTACGAGTAGAATATCGTCTAAGACATTTCGTTTTATAATTTTTAATTTTGATATGAAGAATTCTTGTCATCAATGGAGTTTCTAAAAAAATAACGAAAAAAGAAAAACCGAAAAAAAAAAGAAAAACCAAAAAGATAGAGACAGTCCGATCAGTCTCGGTGCAGCATTTAGACGAAAGTTAAAACCAGCCCAGAAAAATTCTAAATTTTGTGGAGAAATGCGTAACATCCGTATCTAACCACATGATAAAACGGTTTGTCATTAGCAGTTTTATTTTGAAAGTTATACCTCTTTTCCCTAGTCGTATCCGTGCAGATTCAATATGCAAAGTAACCAACTTTGGAAGCAGTTTCCCGCCCGAACAGAAAAAACCAGAAGACGTTCTTTACACCATTAGAAATATTACATCTTCAAGTTTCCAGAACAGGTGGATCCTAAATCCGAAGTCTGTAGCAAGAGTTAAAGAGGGAAGAAGAAACCGATTTTGTGGGAAGTCATTGCCCAGTCGAGTCAAACTCGAAAATTTTCTTTTCCTCTTCGAGGTAAGTTTTTTTTTCCATATCGAAATAATGCTTATTTATCCCTTTCCTTTTCATATTTGAATTTACTTAAGATCATTGTAAATTTCTCATCTTATTCATCCTAACGCAAGGTATGTCATTCATTTTTCTTTTTTTCTTTTTACTATTGAGTTAACTCTTATTCCTTTTGATTCATAAGCATTAGGTTGCTAAGAGTTGAGAGAGAACATGTAGTTATGTTCCTAGATTGCATAGATCATACATTTAATACGTTGAATTTTAATGGAATTTTGATTTTGACATTGTTGAGATTTTGTGTTTTTGAAGAACATAAAATTCATGTTACAAGTTGTGAAGAACCTATTCTTTAGATTGATTCACTATAGAATTTAGATAGTTTTTCCATTAATTATTCATAAAAAAAAAGAGAGAAAAATCGTAGTTAGTTTCATGTTGCATTCATGCCTTGCCATTGTTCTGCCCTTGTCTACCTATTCACAATTGCGTATATCTTTAATCGTCAACATCAGTTTATGTTTTCCTCCATGCATTTACTATTTTTTCCTTTGTGTCTTTCTCTTTTGTTAGGTACCTATAGTCTATAGGCTATAGATAGTCAAGATGATACGAAAAAGGCTAGTCGACGAGCAGTCTTTCAGGATTGATGATGCTAGTAAAAGAAATCGATCAGAAGGATATTTATAGGAATACTTCAAAGAGAGAAGCGGAGAAGACAAGAAAAAGACAAGTAGGTATAGATGAGAAGAAAAGAAAGAAACGATAGTTTCAAGTTGGAGTTTTGATGGTAGACTTTCAACCAAACAAGAACAAGTGAGACCAGATCATTGATGGATCTAGACATACCTCATGTCAAAGAAGCCATACAAGTTATCACTTCCATAAACCGAGATAAGCTTTAGCCATGGTGAAGCTTACTTCCTGAGTAAGAAACTACAAAATCTGTAAGAAACAGAATTTTGCCCAAGTCTGTAACCAGAAATTTAAGTGTTCAAGTTGGGGTTTTGAAGAACATTCCAATCGTTCTATACTGACAGAAATCATTACAGAGAAGCCGTAACAACTGACAACTTGCCAATTGGAGTTATATTACATTCAAAAATCACTCTTCAAGCTCGCCGATCACATCCAAATCTAAAACCAGAAAACTGGTTGATCACAACAACTTCAAGTATTCATGAGAGACTCATATGAAGTTTGATCTTGTTGAAATTTTGTGCAGAGCTTCAAGGTACTAGTACCTCAAGAATCAACGGTCGGATTTATAAGTTAACGGTTCGTTTTAGAGCTACTATGCGTTTTTAAATTGCCAAGAGAAGAAGAATGAGAAGACAAAGTAAAGAAGGAAAGGAAAATGGATTCACCACGAGTAAAGGCTTGTGACCGCATGTACGATCCGAATCTGATTTTATGAACAAATTCATATATGGATCTACTAATTGATAGATTTTTTTCGAAATATTTAGATCCAAGAACACAAATTTTGCAGATTTGTGAATCTTAACAAGTATTTTCAAGTGTTTTGTAAGGAAATTTTAAACTTGACATGAATAGGTTAAAAACCCTATAATGCATGAACTAAGTTTTACAACTTCATCACTCGTATCAGTTTCACGCAAAATGTTACAATAATATGACCATGGTTATTTGGAGTGCGAATCAACGCCGAGCCAATGAAGTTAAACAAGTGCGCTTAGTGGGAGGTAACCCACTTGATAAATATCTATCTTAGCTTTATTTCCTTTTGCTTTTAATGATTTTTGAGTTTTTGTTTCAGGTTTTTCATAAAAAGATGAAAAAATAGAAAAGAAGAAAACAGTTAAGAAGAAAAGAAGAAGAGAAGTAGGTCCATCTGGACTAGTTACCGCTCACGTGACTAGTGCCAATACTAGCCGGACCGTCCACGTCTCCCATGACTAATGTCGAGAGCTCCCACCAGACCGGCCATACCTCTCGTGCCTGGTGCCATCCCATTTGCTTCCACGTTCCATCCCCTCTTCCATGGCAACAACAACAACACAACCCACGAAATGAGACCTCGGACCGAATAAGAGAACTGCGTACCGTCTCGCTGACCCGCGTCATAAACCGCAACCCGCATCATGATCAGCGTGCTATTCCATGATCATACCGCGTACCGCGCATCATCATGACCCGCGACTTGCTTACCCGTGTACCGTATCGCGCAAAGTATACCGCAAACACCACCTCCATGTACCACAAGCAATTCTACCCCATCAAATGATCTAGGATCGAAGATTCACTGATAAGTAGAGTCTTTTAGAAGTAATGATCAAAACAGAATACCAAAACAAGGAGCCATCTGAGAGATCTCATCATTCAGTCAAAACAAGCCATACTTTCCGACGAAAGTCGACACCACCAGAATTATTTGAGATTCAAAATTCTCTGGTAATATGATCGAGACATAAGTGTTCTCTATCGGACTACTTTGAGAGATATGATGAGGAATCAAGAAAAGAGCCATCACCGTACCACCAAATTCAACTTTGCACGATTGACTTGAATGAAGAAATTGCAAGCAAAGTGGATATTATGAAGAGAATGATTGAAGAAAACAAGTCAAGCGTCGGAGAAGTTTGGAAGATATCGACAAAAGTTGTCTACGGTTTAGATTTGAAGATGTACGGTGAGACCCTTCACCATGCTACGCTCGAGACGTGTGCTTTCAAAGTTCAAGAACCGCCATGGGATTCATAATTCATTGACAACATGCTTATTTTATAGAAAATGGTCGAGTAAAATAAGTCCGTTCACAGACTAGATCAAGAAAACGAAGGAGAAAACCGCAACGACAAATGGAACAAATGGATCACCACCGCTCATATCACGCGTCACTGGTGCCACCATCCGAAACCACCAACATTCCGAAATCAGTGCAGCCAAGCCACCATGTTCACGACTAGTCCGACAAGAAGTTCACCGCAACCCATCCATTCCGATACCGCGATCATCCGTCTTGTATACTATTGTTTGTACCATACATCACAACGGTACTGATCTCAACTGTGGGAAAACTGACGTCAACAATGAGACCACCTTATCTCTTAGGTATGTTTTTCATATTTTATTTTCTTAAAACTGTTGATGGTTTAAGGTTTTTGTCTCAAGAAAGATGTAAATAGAGATTTATAAAGATAGAATTTGATTAACTTAGCCGAGTTAAACCAATCTCAAGCTAAACCAAGAAAGATCATATAGCTAGTCACTGCACCATCCACCATCTACCATCATTCCATCTCATTCAAGGTGACATTGTTCTTAAACCTATCTTTCTTTTCCATTTATCTATTTCATCCTCTTCTCTTTCTCTTTTTCCCACCAAAGACGGTGTGATTTAAGTCTTGGGAAGGATTACATCCTCTACTAATGCTACTTTATATTCTGATGATTTGAGATATTTTTCCAATTTTTACATCAATACGTTTTATCGAGTAGGGAATGATCTTATCATATGATCAAATTTGACCTTCTATATGTTCTAATTCGTTTGTGACATGTTTTGCAGGAATTGCTAAGACTAGACGATACATAGAAGCTCACAACATGATCTTCCCCTCGAAGTATCATCTTACAGAGATTCTATTTGATCTAACGTTAACTCTATTTTATTGGAAGATTAACTGGACCTTAATATTTTCTCATAAGAAGTGAAAGATCAGGAAAATGAGCATATACATTCAGGACTTCTTATCTCTTTTTATAACTCTATGCTGATCCTATTTGGCCACTCACTTTTAGTGGTTTCCTACCCTTAAACCCTAACCTCTTTTAGACCTCATGCATTCTTTTTTTCCTTTATCATTTTAGTAGCTATGTGCAAAAACATCGGAGAGAAAAGAACGACATAGTTTCCCGCCACGAAGACGGAGAATTCGGAATACTAAGAAGAGATTGTGACGATTTGGTCTAGAGCTTATTCTTCCTTGGGATTTGATGCGTGTGTTATTTCGCTACAGTCTTTTACCTCAAAAGACCACACGACTACTGCAAGTACACAATGAATCATCTGTAGTATTTAAGGATTGAGTCCCACAGAGAGAGAAGTAGTTCAAATGAATCCGTCAGAAGAAAGTAAAGCTAGGACAAATCAATAAAAAGGGGTTGTTGTTGGTTTCACGATTGCAAGTAAAGTAAATAAGAAAGCAGGTAAATAAATATGAGACAAACGTTGGGCATTCAAGGGATCGCA
The DNA here is from genome assembly GCA_019202795.1 of Arabidopsis thaliana x Arabidopsis arenosa. Lineage (NCBI taxonomy): Eukaryota > Viridiplantae > Streptophyta > Magnoliopsida > Brassicales > Brassicaceae > Arabidopsis > Arabidopsis thaliana x Arabidopsis arenosa. Next base: position 13,947,169 of record CM032923.1, on the reverse strand, counting down.
GGGGGTTCAATGATCTTTCTAACTAAGAAATACTAGAATTATGTTTGTTTACTGACAAGTCTTTGACATACGAAACACTAAAGATCGACTAACCTTAGGTTATAAGATAAGTCGGCTAAAGTCCCTATACTCCGTTACTCAACTAACGCAGGCAAAGACGCATAGATCAAAGCAATAAGATCAAGTTCGACTCTAGTCCATAAAGCCCTATAATTAAGTGGTGTGTGCTTGTTATAACACGATACACATTCGTAAGTTAGGTTCGAGTGTATTACGCAACCTTGTGAGAAACCTAAACACTTGGGATCAAGAGTTGGGTCATGAATCTAATTACATGCATTAAGATAAAGCTTAACTAGAAAAATTACTGTGAAACGATCAAACAAAACCCTAAGTTTCCCCACCTAGACGACCGATCATGTCCCCCCTTTGATTAACCCTTTAAACCCAACTAGGAAACTACTCTAGCATGGTTAAAGAGATCATCAAAGTAAGGTTTGATAAACTCATAAGAAATAGATAAATAAGAACTGAATAAGTTTTAGAGATTACTTCTTTGAATGTAGAATACAAGACGTAAGACTTCACCTTAATAGATCTTAGAGTTAAACAAAGAAAAGAGAGAGATTTCGTGGACTTCAAGGCTTCAGATTCAACGTGGTGGATGCGCCTTCAAGAGAGGCAGGTTTGTGCGGCACCAAGAAAGAACAAAGGAGGCACGAAGAAGGCACACCTAGGTTTAGGGTTTTCATCGAGTATTTATAGGTCTTGGGGACCAAGGAGTCGGTTTAGGGGTAAAAGTGTCTTTTCTCGTTGATTAGTTTAAGTTTAGCTCGAGTTTCTGGAACGGTTAGAAGTCTTAGTGACCAGTGTTAAGAGTAGATGGCAGCCCAGGCACGGGCTTGATGGCCGGTGTGGCCTTGAATCTCCGGAACGATTGTATAGCTTGAGGCCGGTCTGGACATGTCCTTACTCTTCTGGTCATAACTTCCGAATGACTAAATGGATTGCTATGATTCCACTTCGAGGCAAAGCTTGACTATTTTAGCTTTTCACAGCCACCAAGATCTTTGGATTTGGTAATCGGGAAGACCTCATACGGACGTCATACTTCTAACATATAGAAACGTATAGAAACTGTCTTGAAATGGATTTTGATCGCCTTTTGGTCAATAATGTTCAAAAACTGTTAAAACCTTCTTGACTCCAAAAATTCTTGAATATCACCTTTTTGGCTCTGAAAATACACCAAATGCTTCCTAAAACATAAGAAAACAATAGCAAATATGGGTGAAAATTTAATGTTATCATGATTCGACTAACAAAAGGTACTAATTTATGTTCATTAGACTTGGTGATTAAGAGTTATGTTTCCCATTTCAATAAAAAAAAGGGAGAAAAAGAAAAAGAAAACAAAAGGAAAATAAACAGTTACGATTAAGAGAGTCTAATGGCATAAGAGAAGTCACATAGGAAAGACATGGATCACTTTAAAGAAGAGATGGAGTCATTCACAGAGAACCATGTCGAAAAATCTAAGTCTGGGGAATTGAAAAGAAAAAGAATAAAAGGAGAAAAGGTGTTACACGAAAAGTGGTTGGAAACTGAGGATATCAGCAAGTCCGTTTTCTCTTGCAGTTTTGCGACATATCCTGCATTTTTCGCAATCACCTGTTAAACCCTAAACACTTAAATCCGCCATCAAACACCAAAAGTCCCTTTCATACCAAGCAACGTCTACCCTGAATGACACCTCCTAATTAGAAAGCTCAAACCACTTTTTAATGTATGTAGAGAGTTAACTATTGTGATCTCAGAGTCCTCTTGTATGTTTGAGATGGATGGATCAGGATTGTGAATGTCGTGAGTCTATTATGAAAATGTTCTAACGCGATGTTTCTGTATTTATGAGTCTGCATGTCATCTTTTGGAACATGCATGGTCTCTGAATATAAGAGAGTTCCCACGAATTTCAAACCTCTCCATCGGTTTTACTTTCTTGTTTGCTTGAGGACAAGCAAAGTCTAAATCTGGGGGAGTTGATAACTTCGTATTTTGATCCATTTTTGCTATATTTTTCTTACGATTTTAAGAAGTGTTTGACATGGTTTTATTTCTTTAAAAGGTGTTTTCAAGTATTTCTAGTTTGAAAAGGTCTTTACATGTTTTTATGCAAAAAGACCAAAAAAGGAGTAAAACCCGTTGTATAACAGATTTGGAGCATCAAAAGTATGACATACATTGAAGGACTTTATCTTCACCAAAGTTGATGATCTTGGAGTCGTTGGAAATATAAAAGAGTCACTTTTCCCCTCCAAGTAGAATGACACTAAACCGTTGAGCCAATCTAAAGATATGACAGATATATTGAAGATACACTCATAGAGAGAGCAAGCATAGAATGAAGATTTGACCAATGGACAATCACACCGGTCACCAAGACCATGACCGGTAAAAAGAAACTCATGGGTCCGGTCACAAGCTAACTATCGGTGCCAAATCATTCTCCGACTCCTTTTTACCAAAACGACAAACTTCAATTATTTTGACCGGAGAAAATCCCTAAACCGATCTAGAAGACTTGTAGAAATACACCCTTTAGACTCCTTAGAAGAAATAAGACGGCCTCTTAGCCGTAAGGCTCTCCACAGAACTCGATCTCTTGATCGCGAGCTCTCTCTCGCACCATTTCCATAGACCTAAATACTTTTTTTTATAGTTTCTTCTTTGTTATTCGTTCTATTGCTTCAAGGAAGCCGAATCCTTCGTTTGTATCTCATAGATGAGTATTATAAACCCTATGACTTCCCTATTTATGTTTATGATTTTGTTTTGATTTTGCTTTGATTTCTTCTTGTTCGATTAGTTGCTTTGTTTGGGATTGAAGAGTTTTTTTTATAAGATTTCTTCTTCTTCTTTTTCGATAGATACGAGGGCCAATCGTTCCCCACGTTTCTCTCTCTTCTCTCTCCTCAAAAACTAGATCTAGCTTTTTCGTTTCTTTTTTTATTTTTCCTTCTGGTTTTTCATCGCAGGCGTGAAATTTCTCGGTTAAACAGGAGTGGGCCAGCTTTCTTCTCCGGCAGCGTTGGGTGTGGAGTATTAGTTGGTGTTGCATCTGTGGTGACTATTACGGCGGTATGGAGAAGACTCTGACGATTTAGCTTCTGGTCAAGGACGCTGGAGGTTTCGTGGATGAGGTTGCTCTCGGTTCAATTGCTCGTGGTGGTAGCTGCGGTTGCGGCGGAAGACGCTAACGAATTGGTGGTTTTTTTTGCTACTTGTCAAGGCTTTTAACATTAGATCTGTCTGGATCTGATGGCTAATTCGGAATCTGGTTGATGAGTGTTATGGTTTGAGCCGCCGTCGCTCTCAGCTCCAGAGATTTTGCGATTCCTTGACCGGATCTTAAGATAGCTAGGTTTTCGGAGATTTCACGTTGGATGGTCGACGCCGGAGACTGAGGGATAGATCTGCATCCTCTTTTTTTGCTAGGTAAGGGATTAGAGGGGAGGGGTATCGGATTTTCTGGGAATCGATTCATTTCGGGAAAAATGTTGGGCGTTCAGGTTTGTCGGTGGGATTGACTTTGCGAAAGGAATCAATTACTCCAGTCAAAGAGATGATCACGCCGACCTAGCAATGAAATAGTGTTTTTTTTGTAATCGCCGGTTGTAGTGGTGTGGCTCCCAGTTTCCGACCACCGCTCAGTTCTGATCTCAAGTCACCGGTGTTGTTGTCTGTGTTTGATTGCTCGAGTAATTGCTCGATATATCTAACCGCTAGGTAGTATATTCGAGGTCGATCCACAAGGACCAAAGATACTCTAAGGACTTCCGAGACTCGTTCTTAGCTAAAACTAAAAGATTGTTTTGTTTGGGTTTTCAGTTTGTAAAATAAAAATGCAAATAAATTAAACGATTTAACTTCAAGATTTAAAGACATTGGGCATTAGGGTATTTCAGAGATCAACGAATAATGGAAACATGAAACCAAAAATTCAACAATTAAGAACCGTTCTCGAACATGAACACATTTAAACCAATTCTCTTTCAAGACATTAATCACTAAATTTGACTATTCGATTACTAAACTTTCGCATGCAATTTCCTAGTCAAATTAGCATTACCAAACAAGTTCATTAAGTTCACAATGCGTCCTAACGTCAACTTTCGTTGGCTAGAAATACATTGCTCAATCCACATTCTTTCAGGCATTCTATCGAACACTTTTGATGCATAGAAAAACCTAGAATCTACAACAGGGTGATCAATCATATTCTAGCATTAAGAACATGTGAATCAAAGAACCTAGAGAATGAGAATTCCTAATACAATCAATCCATTAATCCATTGAATCTACTAATTGGAACCCTAAAACCCAATTGGAGAACTACTCACACATATTGCAAAGAATAACACAAATAGATAAAGAAGAAAACATAGTTCAATTGAATAAATGAGATAAAGGTTTAGAAATCTTCTCCAAATTGTCAAGAAAGAATGAATCTCTAATCCAAAGGGGAGTAGCTTACAAAAGAGCTCTCAGAAAATTGCAGAAAGAAAACGTGAAAAGAAAAATTAGGTTCCTGGGGTTTTTATACCCAAATACAGAAAAAAGAGAGATAAGACCGGTTAAGAAAAACCGGTCTGGTCGTCGAGAGGGTGGATCGATCGATCCCCACCTGGGATCGATCGATCCCGAGCTGGCGGACGATTTTTCTTCGACGAATGAGTGTTGGATCGATCGATCCCCACCTGGGATCGATCGATCCAGTGTTGCTAACCCCGGTTTCTCGATTCCTGCGATCGTTTCTGCTCCAAATGAGCCCGATAAGTCCCGAAAACATCTGCATCCCGCTTAAACACCTAAAACCTGCAAATGACTCAAGAAACAACCGAAAAGACGCAAAAGACGGACTACGACACGATAAATGACTCAAAACACGGACTAAATCAAGACTCGAAACAGTCAAAAACGCTATACATCAATGCCCCCCGACTTAGATCTTTACTTGTCCTCAAAGAAAGCAGAAATCCTTATCAAGAGAAGAGGTTTGAAAACACGAGAACTCACATTTTCTTCGGGATCATGTTCTATCAATTGCCTGCAAACCACTATCACAAAACTCATCAAACTGTACTAGACTGTACTTCGCCATATTCGTAGCAACAAAATTAAGTCCCGAGATCTAAAAGAACTTTCAGAATAAGATAACTTAACCTTTTAACATTCATTAGCAGTGGCGTGTATTCTCACAAAGGGGGTATCGAACACGTTATGGGCTTGGTCAAAAAGGGCTAATATTTGGTGGCTCAAAGTGTTTCGGGTTCTCAAACAGTATAAACGGATGCATGTCATTATGCGAAATCACAGTGAGACACAGACCAACTAGGAGGTACATAGCTTCCCTTAAGCTCGGATCAAACTAACCAACACATAATCCCAATCAAATCAATTAGTACCCTTGATGCTTAACAATATAACCAATAATAACTCGACATTTCCGGTTCCAATCACTCTTCTTTTAAGAAAAGTGATATATGACAAGGGAAGAAGGGGTGGTACTGTAGTACTCAACGGTGGTGGGTGGGGCTCTCGCTAGAGCTCTGCGGCTCGCCTGGCTGTCTCCTGCTCCTGCCTAAGCGACGGCCTGGAGAGTTCTCCGGTGGTGGCTGCGAGGTAGAAGCTCCAGTAGGTCCAGCAGCAGGGACCAACCTCTCAGCATGTCGATCCACAGTAGTCTTAGACCGGTTCTCTCGGTCTGCATCATCCACTCCTCCTCCGCGAGTGCATGCACAAGGCCTGATCCTAGATATGGCTCTCCACATCTTGTGCATCATACTATTGTTCTTCCGTGTCGATGCTATCATCCATGCCATCTGCTGGGAGATATCGTCACCTGCTGGTGGTGGTGAAAGGCGGTTCGGTGCTGGATCCTCAGGGAGCAACAAATATGGCTGAGCGTGCACGGGAGGTGCCGGATCATCATAACCCTCATAAATGTCATCGTCACCGACAGCATGCTCATTTGTAGGCTGAGCCTCTACAGTCCGGCGTCGTCTAGGAACGCTCTCAGAAGGGTCAGGAACAAGGTACTGCACGTCAGGTTCGAACACTAGGTTCGTAGAGGAGAGGAGCGAAGTAATATGCGGGTTGGGTATCCCGCAAAAATAATTGTTACCATCTCTGCCCAGAAATTGGTACACTCTACTTCCTGGCTTGAGGTAGCTGGTATGAATCAGGTAGTCCAAGTCCATTCGCTCCCATTTAATGGATGACTCAGCCCTAGAGAGGTCTAGATCGCAGCCAAGGAACAATGGAGTAAGTGCAGTACCAGCTAAAATGCTCTGCGCAGCTGATGTAGGATCAGTATTATTCATCTTCACCAATGTGTCACACAAAACCGCAGCTACATTAGTGTCGGGAGCCGGAAGATCAGAGTAGGTGCCTAGTAGATGTTTGACCCCATAGAAAAGCAGTGGTAACTCGGTCTCTGGCATAGCTGCGATCACTGGTTTGAAGTACAGAACGCTACCGATGAGCTTCGTAACAAATCGCACAACAGGATTCCTGATATGTGTTATCTTCGCTTTGCGCGACTTATAGGTTCCTGTAGCTATTGTGTTCCAAAAGTCATTAGCAACCGTAGGAGACAACTTCGGGAACTCAACCGCCTCTTCTTTCGTAAACCCATACATGTCGCATATCTCAAACAATGTCTTGCTTTATTGCTTCTTGTTGAGGAAGAATGTGAGTGTTCCTTGACTCGCTTTTGGGTTCTCTGGATACGCGTACGTGAGGCGACAGGTGGCGATGAACTCCTTCACAAGTTTAGGATACACATCCTCATCTAATTCCCAATACCGTCCCATACCGAGTGTTTGAAACACCATCACGACATCATTGTACAAGCCAAGCACCTTTAGAGAAGGCCCGCAAGTAACTCGTGTTGGCCACACATTATAATGCTTCAAAGCTGCCAGTAGCTTTGTGTCCTCCTTATCCCATATGCCGGTAACATGACGTTTGTTAGGATCTTCTTTTGGCGGTGCCCTGGAAGTGCTCGAGAAGTGCCTGCAGAAGTGCCTGCAGCGTCGTTTGTTCGTCCCATACCTTGCAAAAGAGACGAAGTGAAGTCAAGAAATCACTCAAAAACAAATCAAAGAACTTAATCATTGTAATGTAGTTATAAAAACTACACAATGCATCATAACCCACAAACAAGAAGCTCTAAAACTCGTTTTTCTCAAAAAGTAAGCACAAGTCCGTTTTAATCAAAGAGGGAAAAATTCAATTCTCAAATTCAGCCCTAATCCAACAATTAAAGGCTTAAAAAAGTTCCCAAAACCATCCTAGACAAGAACAATCCAAAAACATCATGAAATTCAAGGAATTTGAGATTTTTCACCTTTCAAAACGGAACCAAAAAGAGGAATTTCGAGCTCATACCTTTGCAGATCGAAGAAACCAACAATAGAAACAGAAAGAGGAGCCAAAATCGAGTGGAATGGACACCAAATTCGTCAAAAATGAGTAAGAATCGAGAAAGTTAGGTTTTGGTGATTTTGGTGTTCTTAAGGAACAAAAACGAAGAAGATGAAGTGGAAATCGGTTCAATTCAAATCATGGTTGGTTCAATTCCGGTTAACAAAAATCGGGTTTGTGGGCTTACCGTGGGATCGATCGATCCAGTGGAGGGATCGATCGATCCCGTTCTGGCGGACAAAATCAAAGTGCGACGGGCATGCTTGGGATCTATCGATCCAGTGGTGGGATCGATCGATCCCGTTCTGGCGGATATAATTTGAGGCTCGACGTGTATTGACGGATCGATCGATCCACCTGTGGAATCGATCGATCCCAGGTTCCCTGGACCGTGTTTTTGCAACGTCGTCATGGTGTTTCTGCACTCAAAAACCATTCTCACAGCACCGTCAAATACAGAGACTCTATCGACTCAACAGCTGAGTCGATAAGTCTGAACTCCACAGCGGAGTGAATCAAACCAAAACAAAGAAAATAAAAGAATGAAAAGAAAGTATGTACAATACCTAGTGGGTTGCCTCCCACGAAGCGCTTGCTTAAGGTCGTTAGCTTGACCGCAATGAGCTCTTATACTTGAGCTGCATCCGTGAGAGAGACCGTAGTGCTCTCTTCGGGAATTGAGTTCGCGAGGTAAGGCTTCATCCTTTGACCGTTTGTGGAAAACGGTTTCCCATCATTGTCCAACAGTATCGCAGAACCATTTGATCTCATCTCCTTTATAATGAAAGGACCTGACCATCTTGACCGGAGTTTTCCAGGGAATAGCTTGAGCCTAGAGTTGAAAAGGAGTACCTTATTACCTTCCGTGAACTACTTCAAGATGATCTTCATTGTCATGAATGGCTTTGGTTCTCTCTTTGTAGATCCGGGAACTCTCGTAAGCATTCAAACGGATCTCATCTAACTCATTGAGCTGAACAAAACATCGTTCCGCAGCTGGCTTGATGTCGAAGTTCATCAACTTTGTAGCCCATAATGCTTTATATTCTAACTCAACCGGTAGATGACAAGACTTCCCGTAGATGAGGTTGAACGGTGTGGTTCCAATTGGAGTCTTGTAGGCGGTTCTGTATGCCCAAAGAGCATCATCTAGCTTCGCAGCCCAATCCTTTCTAGACTTACCTACAGTCTTCTCCAAGATTCCCTTAATCTCTCGGTTAGAAAGCTTAACTTGGCCACATGTTTGAGGATGATAGGGTGTGGCTATCTTGTGCTTAACACCGTGCTTCGCCAACAAGTTCGCAAAAACTTTATTGATGAAGTGCTTTCCACCATCGCTAATCACCACTCTCGGGACTCCGAATTTCGGAAAGATGATCTTCTTAAACATCTTGAGGACCACCGCAACATCATTCTTCGGGCTCGCTATAGCCTCAACCCACTTAGAAACGTAGTCCACAACTACCAAGATGTATTCATTCCCATAAGAGGATGGAAAAGGACCCATGAAGTCAATTCCCCACACGTCGAACACCTCAACTTCGAGAATGAAATTCTGAGGCATCTCATTCCTCTTGCTTATACTCCCCTTGCGCTGGCAAGCATCACATCTCGCAACAAACTCATGAGCATCTTTGAACAGGTTAGGCCACCAAAAACCAGCTTGGAGAACCTTTGTAGCAGTCTTGAAAGAAGCAAAGTGGCCTGCATAGTCTGAAGCGTGGCAACTATGGAGGATACCAGCAACTTCACTCTCGGGAATGCATCTTCTAAAAAGATTATCAGCACACTTCTTATACAAGTAAGGCTCATCCCAGTAATAATGCTGCACATCTTTCAAGAACTTCTTCTTGGCGTAACCTGTAAAATCGGGAGGTGGAACATCGCAAGATAAGTAATTAGCGAAATCAGCATACCAAGGCAAATTGCCTTCCCACTGTGTAACATCATAAGCTCAAGAGTGTTGACGCGTGCTCTCTCCATCTCACTAATGTAGCAGTATGCGATTAAAGCAAGCTCTTCACCTGGAAGAGTGTCTCTCATAGGAACATCTTCCTCAACTCTCAGTCTAGACAAGTTATCCGCAACACCATTCTCAATACCTTTCTTGTCTTTAATCTCCAAGTCAAACTCCTGCAGCAGAAGTATCCATCTCAATAGTCTCGGCTTGGCATCTTTCTTAGCCAGCAGGTACCTCAATGCAACAATAACCTTAGACCCAACCAGATAGGATCTAAACTTCTCAAAAGCAAACACGATCGCGAGGAGTTCTTTCTCTGTTGTTGCATAATTCACCTGTGCTCCATCAAGAGTACGACTAGCATAGTAAATAGCATGCAACTTCTTATCTTTCCTCTGTCCCAGAACAGCTCGCACAGCATAGTCACTAGCATCACACATTACCTCAAAAGGTAGCTCCCAATCAGGTGGCTGAACAATAGGAGCACTCACTAAAGAATTCTTGATCGACGTGAATGCCTGCAAACAACTCTCATCAAACTCAAACTTCTGTTCCTTACAGAGCAACTGTGTGAGAGGTCTAGCAATCTTGGAGAAATCTTTTAAGAACCGCCTGTAGAAACCAGCATGTCCCAGAAAACTCCTGATTCCTTTCACAGAATTCGGTGGCTGCATACTCATCATCACCTCAATCTTGGCTTTGTCAACCTCAATACCCTTCTCCGAAATCTTGTGCCCAAGTACAATACCATCCCTCACCATAAAGTGACATTTCTCCTAGTTTAAGACCAAGTGTTTGTCCTCGCAGCGCTGAAGTATCCTGCACAAGTTAGACAAACAAGTAGCGAAAGACGTGCCATGCTCAGAAAAATCATCCATAAAAACCTCCATAAAATCCTCAATCATATCACTAAAGATAGACATCATGCAACGTTGAAACGTGGCAGGGGTATTACATAAACCAAAAGGTATCCTACGATAAGCAAATGTACCATAGGGACAAGTAAAGGTGGTTTTCTCTTGATCATCGGGATGAATCGGGATTTGAAAGAATCCCGAGTACCCATCAAGAAAGCAGTAATATGGATGGTTTGATAGTCTTTCAAGCATTTGGTCAATGAAGGGTAGTGGGAAATGGTCCTTACGGGTTGCAGAGTTAAGTTTTCGGTAATCAATGCACATCCGGTGTCCTGTGATAGTTCATGTTGGGATTAATTCATTCTTTTCGTTTTTAATCACAGTGACACCACCCTTCTTAGGCACAACATGGACCGGGCTCACCCAAGTACTATCAAAGATAGGATAGATGATACCCGCATCTAGAAGTTTCATTATCTCTTTCTTTACAACATCTCGAAGATTCGGGTTTAACCGTCTCTGATGTTCTACATAAGTCATTGATTCATCTTCTAGATATATCCTGTGCATACATAAAGTGGGAGAGATGCCTGTGATATCATCAAGAGAGTAGCCCAAGGCTTTTCTGTACTTTCTCAACTCACATAACAACAGGGCACTCTCCACATTGTTCAGCTCAGCATTAATTATCACAGGGTAGGTGGAGTTAGGACCAAGAAACGCGTACCTTAGCCCGACATGAAGTGGTTTGAGTTCAATTTTTGGAGCTTTCAGCTCGCTCCAAACATCGCAGTCCTCTGTAGTAGAAATAACCATAGCTCTCTCTACCTCATTCTCTGTAAACTCAGCGACTGCTACCACTTTTGTCATTGGTGAACTAGAATCCAGCATCCTAGCAAACCCAGTAGTTGCCTCTCCAAGGTACCCAAACTCACTCTCTTCCGTAATCAGGGCAATCTGAAGAGGATCCTCGGAGTTCAATTCTTCTAAGAGCTCATCAGCTAGCTCGTCCATGATGTCTACCCAAAATGTCTGACCCTCAATGGTGGGTTTAGACATCACTCTCTCCATGTTAAACTCTTGAACAATATCACCAATATGCAGCTTGATCTTACTTCTCTTCACATCTATCAATGCACCTGCAGTGTTCAGGAATGGTCTACCAAGAATGAGCGGATCTCTCGGCTCATCGTCAAGCTCAATGATGACAAAGTCGGTCGGGATATAGAAGTTCCCAACTCGAATGTACACATCCTCAGCTACTCCAACAGAGAATCGAACAGAACGATCCGCAAGTATCAACGACATCTTCGTTGGAGTGAATTTGGTGATACCAAGCTTCTTAGAAACTGATAGAGGCATTAAGCTCACACCTGCGCCCAAATCGCAGAGACATCTACCAAAAGAGAATTCTCCAATCGTACCAGGCAACACGAAACTACCTGGATCCTCTCTTTTCACAGGTACAATGTTCTGGAGAATAGAATTGCACTCATGACTGATCAATACAGCTCCTTCTTCAAGAGTCCTCTTGTTAGTCAAAATGTCCTTCAGATGTTTCCTGTAGACCGGGGCATTCTGGACTAACTCGAGAAATGGAAGTCTAATGTGAAGTTGTTTCATGATCTCGTCACATTAAGCATACTCTTTCTCTCTCTGAATCTTCCTCAAGCGGCCCGGGAATTGCAACTTAGGCACATAAGGTGGTGGTACAACTTTCTCAACCTGCTCCTTCTCAGGGACTGTTTTCTCAGCTTCTACTTCCTTAACCAATGGCTCATCATCCGACTTCTTCTCAACATCATCCTTTCCCGAGTCATCAGAAATGGCCTTAGCCTTTTCCTTCTTCAGAATTAGATTGGGCTCTTTGCCACTCCTCAGTGAGATGGCATTAACATACTCCTTACCATTGTTGTAGTCTTTCGGGTTCGTGATCGGCTTTCCAGGAAGAACTCCCATTGGTCTTGTAGATGCCCGTCTGAGCTACTTGATTCTCAAGTGTCTTAACATGTGAAGCTAGTGACTCGAATTTCCCATGAAGATCACTGTACATGCTATCGACCTTAACGTTAATATTTGCAGCATTCTTTTTCTGTCCCTCAAGAATTTGCTGCATCATGAGCTTCATTTCATTGTCTCCTGAAGAAGATGCAGAATTATTACCTGCAGGTGCTTGGTAACTTCCCTGGAAGTTGTTAAACAGAGATTTCTGCTGGAAACCTCCCTGATTGTACCCATTGCCCTGCATCTGTGGCTTAGGTACGAACACCTTATTGTTGAAATTTCCCTGTCTAGGTACAAAAGGCTTGGACTGAAACTGCTGATCCTGTGATCCCGTCTGCGCTGGGTATACCTGATCCTGCGGATTTTCTACATTGGTACTCTTGTAGGAAAGGTTAGGATGGTTCCTGTAGTTCTGATTGAATCCCCTGTTCTGGTAGTTGCCCTGACCGTTGATGTAGTTTAACTCAGCCTGAACATCCTCTGAACCGTCCCCGACGAACTCTTGATACACCTGAGCTTCACCACTATCATCACAGAAATTAACAACCCGCTGATCTCTCTTGAGGAGCTGCTCTACCTTAGCTGTCAACTCAGCAATCTATTTTGATTCTCCTCCTCCACCTCTGTACGACCTGTCATAGTCAACATTGTGGTTACTATTACTGGCTGCCAGATTCTCAATAAGCTCTGTAGGTTCTTCCTCAGTCTTGGTCATGAAATCCCCATTACTAGCAGTATCTAAAGCCATCTTGTATTCCTTATCGACTCCCCTGTAGAAAGTATTGATTAAAGTGGCATATGGATACCCGTGATGAGGGCATTCTCTGTAGTAGTCTATGAACCGTTCCCAAGCTTCATGGAACGATTCTGTACCATGCTGCTGAAAAGAAGAGATCTTGTTCCTCAGAATGGCTATCCTGGACTGAGTAAAATACTGTGACAGAAAGGCAGCCTTGTAGTCTTCCCAGCTTCTAAAATTCTCAGTGTTCAAAGACTTCAACCAGCGATGGGCTTTGTCGGCCAAGGAGAATGTAAAAAGTTTGCATTTGATGATATCATCAAGTACTCCATTCATTCTTATTGTACTGTATATATCCTCGAAGTTATCCAAATGGTAGACTAGATTCTCTGAGGTGAGACCATGGAACTGATTCTGCTTCACCAAAAATAGCAATCATGTCTTGATCTCAAAATCATTCCTGTTGATTGGCAGCTGCTGGTTCCTGTCTCGGAAGTGCACAATGTTAGGAGCATCATGATATCTCAGTCTGTCAAGCAGGCGCGGGCCTAGCATTCGCTGCAGCTAAACGAGCGGCATTAGCAGCAGCATCACGTTCAGCAGCTGCACGGGCAGCGGCAGCTTGTTCACCAGCAGCTTGTTCACCAGCAGCAGGAGCATTGTTGTTTGCAGGAGGTGGAGGATCCTGAAACACTCCTTGATAATCACCTCCAAGTGGGTGTCCATCTCTATTCTGAAGATTTCCTGCAGCATCGTATTCAGCCATTTCAGCTTCCCTCTGCTCGGCTATCTTCTTCTTTTTCTTATTTGCTCTTTCAAACTTTCTGATATCCTCTTGGTAATCCGCTAGATGTGACGAGCCTTGGCTGCGGGTCATACACCTGAAAACACCAAAGAGAAAACAAAAACGAAAATCAGTAACAGAAAATAAAAATGCTTTAGACTAAAAACTAATCCTAAATCCTTAGGTAACGCAATTGGTCCCCGACAACGGCGCCAACTTGATTGCTCGAGTAATTGCTCGATATATCTAATCGCTAGGTAGTATATTCGAGGTCGATCCACAAGGACCAAAGATACTCTAAGGACTTCCGAGACTCGTTCTTAGCTAAAACTAAAAGATTGTTTTGTTTGGGTTTTCAGTTTGTAAAATAAAAATACAAATAAATTAAACGATTTAACTTCAAGATTTAAAGACATTGGGCATTAGGGTATTTCAGAGATCAACGAATAATAGAAACATGAAACCAGAAATTCAATAATTAAGAACCGTTCTCGAACATGAACAAATTTAAACTAATTCTCTTTCAAGACATTAATCACTAAATTTGACTATTCGATTACTAAACTTTCGAATGCAATTTCCTAGTCAAATTCGCATTACCAAAAAAGTTCATTAAGTTCACAAAGCGTCCTAACGTCAACTTTCGTTGGCTAGAAATACATTGCTCAATCCACATTCTTTCAGGCATTCTATCGAACACTTTTGATGCATAGAAAAACCTAGAATCTACAACAGGGTGATCAATCCTATTCTAGCATTAAGAACATGTGAATCAAAGAACCTAGAGAATGAGAATTCCTAATACAATCAATCCATTAATCCATTGAATCTCCTAATTGGAACCCTAAATCCCAATTGGAGAACTACTCACACATATTGCAAAGAATAACACAAATAGATAAAGAAGAAAACATAGTTCAATTGAATAAATGAGATAAAGGTTTAGAAATCTTCTCCAAATTGTCAAGAAGGAATGAATCTCTAATCCAAAGGGGAGTAGCTTACAAAAGAGCTCTCAGAAAATTGCAGAAAGAAAACGTGAAAAGAAAAATTAGGTTCCTGGGGTTTTTATACCCAAATAGAGAAAAAAGACAGATAAACCCGGTTAAGAAAAACCGGTCTGGTCGTCGAGAGGGTGGATCGATCGATCCCCACCTGGGATCGATCGATCCCGAGCTGGCGGACGATTTTTCTTCGACGGATGAGTGTTGGATCGATCGATCCCCACCTGGGATCGATCGATCCAGTGTTGTTAACCCCGGTTTCTCGATTCCTGCGATCGTTTCTGCTCCAAATAAGCCCGATAAGTCCCGAAAACATCTGCATCCCGCTTAAACACCTAAAACCTGCAAATGACTCAAGACACAACCGAAAAGACGCAAAAGACGGACTACGACACGACAAACGACTCAAAACACGGACTAAATCAACACTCGAAACCGTCAAAAACGCTATACATCAGTGTTTTCTTCATTTTGTAACCGTGGATCCGATGTAAGGCCCATAGCCTAAAGCCCAATTCGGGATGGATTAATAATATTATTATTATTATTAAAAAAAGGAGTTTTTTTTATAGAATTATCCTATTGATTCGTTTAGTTCTTGATTTTCAGAACGGATTTTTAAATTATTTCTTTTAAAAGCTCATTTGCTTTCTTTATTAAAAGCCCTAAAGAATTCCCCTTACCCAATATTTAATTAATTGATTTTGTTTATTTTTATTTATCAATCAACTATGAGTTTAAGAAAACTCGTATTTTTTTCCTAGCGTTTGAATAAACATAATTCATAGTGTTTTGCTTGGTCGTCGTGGATTCGATCCATAAAACTATACTATCTCGTTTGCTGTGCACTTGTATTATATATATGGGGTAAAACTTGTGCTTAAGAACTTTAACTAACAAGAACACACAAAAGACTACATGCTTTTAAAGAAAACACTTGGTTTATTAGTTACTTGAATGGGACTGAGTTTTTACAATGGGGATGAACTAAGCTTATATAGAGCTCTTACACAACGTTTAAAATGACTAAACCAAAAAAGAAATCGCAAACATTAAAAGAAGCTAGTCGATGGACAATTTAATGTAAAATCGGTTTAAATAAGAAAGAGTCGTTGGTTTGTATCTTGACAACTTAGGAAGGAAGTGATGCGTCCTTGGCATGCTCTGATGCACAAATAAGTTCTCCATAATGCATAGCTCAAGGTAAAATTAGTTGTTGGGTGTGATGAATGCATCCAAATAAGGCAAATGGAGATTCAACTTGCTGTTTTAGGCCTTCAACGTTTTGGAATGAATATGGAGGTATTCCTGGAACAAAAGGGAAATATATAATGACTTGAGAAGTTTCCCAAGTCGTGGCTTCAGCTGGTGGTTGTCACCACTCCATAGTTTCCTTAAATATGTCTGTTTTAAGGCCTCCAAGACCATCTCATAAACCAGCTCGAACTAGGCCTGATTTCTCTTGATAAATTTTTTTAGAACAGTTTTTTGCTAGTAGAAATTGAATCCCAGATCCTACAATTGAAGGATTGACTCCATGGTTGAGTATACTCCATGTTCTGTACTGCTACTCATACCACCTTTCACACCGGTCAACTTCTAGGTATTGTTGGTACTTATTCTTAAATCAATATGCTCGACTGAAAAAAGTCAATGTCTTCTATTCTAGGGTGTATCGGTTGATACACATGAGTGTATCGATCGATATAGCCATATGTCAAGTTTACGTGAATGGTTATGTGTTATTCATCATAAGACGGCTACATACACATATATATATATACACTTAGTTAGGGTACATTAATCCTAATCACATAATTAAACCTAATAAAGCCCATAATCAAAGATGTGATCCGATATCAAAGGCTTGATTCGGCCCAATACCCACCCCCCCCCCCCCCCCCCCCCCCTCTCAAGTTAGAGCATGAAGATCTCTAATTTTCAACTTGGAAAGTATATAATGAAAATTTCGTCTTCCCAACGCCTTGGTAAAGATGTCTGCAAGTTGTTCTGTAGTAGGAACATAAGATGGTGTAACAACACCAGCTTGAATCTCATCTCGGATGAAGTGACAATCAACTTCTATGTGTTTCGTCCGTTCATGAAAAACAGGATCAGCCGAAATATGTAATGATGCTTGACTATCAAAGTGCAGATGCATCGATGACTTGTGATCAAATCCCAGTGACAACAACAAACCTTTCATCCATTTCAACTCAGACACTACATCAACCATGGCCCGATACTCAGCCTCTGCGGATGAACGTGAAACAACCTTCTGTTTTCGAGTCTTTCACGAAATTGGCGAACCACCAAGTGTAACAAGCCAACCAGTCAAAGAGCGTCTTGTCAAAGGACATCCTGCATAATCAGAATCACACCAAGCAAACGATACTGTTTGTTTTATCGTACAATTTTAATAATTCTTTACATAATACAATGACATATAAGGATTTTTTATTTTATTTTATTTTGTTTGATGAGAAAATATTAGGGGTGGGGTACGGTTTTTTGGTTTAGTATCGTTTTTTTCGTTTTATAGAAAGTGAAACCATATAGAAACCGTATGTAATTCGGTTTAGTTACAGTTCGATTTTTACGGGTTTTTACGTTTTTTTGGTTAAAAATAAAACGTATGTATTTAATATATTTTATTAGTAAGTGAAAAAAATTGCGTATATAATAAACATATTTTGGTACATAATAAGATTAAATTCAACCCGTGCGTACCTATATTTTTATTTTAGAATCCCAATGAAAAAATTGTGTGCACAATCCATCATTCATTATTTTTATATATACTTATAGAATCAAAATTTTAACTATTTAGAGGTATCAAACCTTATTTAACTCATCTCATCATATAATCTTAACATGGTTTTGGCTATAAAGATCATAACTCTTTTTATTATATGATACATTATTTAACCTGCTGCTTGCTATAAATATTTTAAATATTTATGCTTTGAAACATGAAATTAGAGTATTTATAACTTTTATCTTTTGAGTTATTAAATATTTATGATATAATTTAAAATATTATATTAAACTATTTTTAAAAATTTCCAAATTAAAATATTTTTTATTTTTTATTGTAGAATATAAAATTAAGAATTTCTTAAAAATAATTGTATGAACTTATATATAAATATTCAAATAGTTATAAGGATCATAACTCATTCCATCATATTTAACCCACCGTCTATTATAAATATTTTTTAAATATATTTGTTTTAAGAAAACCAAATTAGTGTATGTATAATTTTTAATTTTTTATTTATTAAGTATTGATGATATTTGTTTTTAAATATCAAGTAAAACTATTTTTAAATATTCCAAATTAAAATATTTAAAATTTTATCGTAGTATATAAAATTATATATTTTAAAGCAATATATGAAATTGAATATAATTACTCAAATTTTGACTCGTTATTCAGGCGGAATTGTTTTTGAATTTATTTTTGTTTAAAAGAAATATATCATCCAAGTCTAAATTTTTTACTCGTGAATTTTTTTTTTCATAAATTGAATAATTTATATTCGTTTTTAAAAATTCAAATCATGGCATATGCGGAAAAAATCGATTTTTTATTATTATATGGATGATATGATGATTTATTTGTTTCACAATAATAGAATCATATAAAGATGAGAGGTGAAATATAATGATTAATAACAAATTAATAAGGTAAGTTAGATATAAAATCTTATATATTCATTTTGATTGGTCATTTAAAAATAATAATAATAATGTATTTTTCGTCTTTATAATTAAATTAAATGAATTAAATTGTATAAATTGACTTGTTTATCCTTAATGAGATGAATTAATTTACTCTTTGAAATTTTATCTCTAATGGCATTCTTAAGTGAATTCTTACAAAGGTAAAGGTTAATTAAGGCTAATTGTAAATTGTACTCCCCAAATAATAGTATAGGATTGAAAACACCATATAGAAAAAAGCTAGGTTTCCAAAAATAAACAATCTCTTACTAATAAAAGATGCTCATTGAGACCTCTCAATGTGTCCACATTAGTAGAAAAAATATTAGCTAAGAAGTTGCCACGTCAGCTATCTCTTTGCAAATAAATTGAACCTTTAAGAATTAGCCCCGTCATCATCAAGCGTAGTAAAATTAAATCGCCTCTTCATCTCCTCCTAAAAAGCGTTCTCCCAAAAACCCTAATTGTTCAGTCCTAAACTCATCCTCGTCATTCTTCTTCTTCTCTTCAATCTATGGGATTCAAAATTTGTGGAATGACCCATATATTGAATCGAAGTTGTCATGCTCATGTAGAGGCATCCCTCTATTTTAACGTTTTTTGTCATTGAACGCACAAGAACATTAGCAAGGGTGAGTGCATCTTAAGGTAAGCGATAAATAAGAACTGACATAACAAGGGTTTTCTTGAAGCGATTGTTTAGCATATCATTTATATTTTGTCCGGAATCGGATTGGAAACATTAGAAAAGGATCGACTCAAAAGCAAGGTTAAAAACAAGGTTAGAAGTGTCAACAAAAAGATCATCACGCTTTCTTCATCTATATTACAGATTAATAGTCGTTTGTTTAAATTTCACTTTCAGGTATATATGTATTGATAAGATCTCAAATACTGATTCAGTTGAGCAAATTGAGTTATTTATATATATGATCTTACACGGTGTTATTATTCCTCTTTTTTATAAACTTCTTGGTTCTTATATTTATGAATAACGTTCTGGAAAATACAAACCAATAACATTGTACTTTGCAGGGATAAATCAGTTAGGTCACTTCGTCTCCTCCTTCGTAAATAGTAAGGTATTCGTCGATCGTTTCCATTCCCTTTAATTTTTGAGTTTACCTTACCTCTTCCATAAGGCACACTTCACTATTGACGTTTCTTTTGTAAACACAATCCGAGGCTTCAGAGGTTTGAATCAAAAAAGTAACCTTCGTATCTCTGTGGGGTTGACTTGAGAAAAGGGGTTGAGAGGTGATACAAGCATTCACCGAAAAGGCCAATTGTTAGCGTATCCTCTCTAATCTTTCAAATGTTTAGTATGCCGGTACCGGTGGAGGTGTGTTTAATTCTACTCTGATTTAATCATATCATAATTTATGTTTTCTAACATTTACCATGTTCAAAGCCAGTGGCGGATCTAGAGATATATTTAGTCTGGGGCACCATTTAGTTGTTTTAATTTTATCAAAAATATTACGTATATTACTTGTTATCAAAATATAAAATTTGTGATAAAACACAAATAAATATTTTAGATATATATATATCAATACACATATAATATCTTAATCAGTAAATGAATAAAAATAAAAATAAATTTAATTTGACAGCTAAATAACGAAAGTTGGAGCTAAGTGTTTAATTAAATTAATGTTTGTAGTGGAAAAGAAAAAGATAAAGTCAAAAAAATAATGGCAGTTGCCTAGACTTGAACCTAGGCATGGGGGCAAGGCTGAGAGCACTCAACCAATAGTGGTGAATAAATGTAATTGAACATGCATACAAATTACAATTTATAAAAGTAGCATGGGGCACGTGCCCCACCTCCCAAGTACCTAGATCCGCCCCTGTTCAAAGCTAAGGATGTTGACGTCGTACGTATGATTGTTTCGATGTCAGGTCCATATTAGTATTTTGTTGAGTCTTTGACAGAAGCATATGGAGAGAGTTGGCATTTGACCTGCCCGATATTAGTATAGCATTTTCAATTATGCTAATGCCGAAGAAAAGTGATATGGTATTTTACAGTCTATGATTTGTTCAGCTACTTTGGTTTCCTTTCATGTTTCCTTTTAGTATACAAAGGTGTGAAAATGTGCGGATAATGGTAAGGTTATGCCTGTGGTGAAAGTAGTATTTATAGAGTTCCACAAAAAGCATTGTGGAAAATCACGTCAGCTTATACGGTTATCGGGACAACAAAGGTACCATCAATTGCTTTAATTTACATTTCTTGATTAAATTATTGTACTTCATACTACTAAACTCTTTGAATCCTTTGTTAGGTATTTTATCTTTGTTTGGTTACTTTTGGTGGTAGTTACTTACAGATTGTAAACGTTTTTCATCTTCATTAGGCACAAAAGATGGGAACAAATCAAAATATTACACTAAGACATGTTTCTGCCTTAGGTATATAAATGTTGTAAAAGTTTTCTACATGTTTCTTCATCCTGTCTTTTTTTAAAGCTGTATCTTCTGTGGTTGGTAAACAAACTGATAAAATTTCTCTTTAATTAAATATGATTTATTGGTTGTCTCCATCATCTACAGACTTTGTTACTAGCCTCATGAGTGATGTTACCAAAGAACTCGGATACATAAACTTTCATCTCTACTAGGTTAGTTTTTGCTCTCTTATTTGTCATCACTTTTAGAAAATATTGTGAATAATAAGCTTAACTAAGTAATTCCAAATCATTATGTTTTGGACTCCAAGATTTGATGTTTACAATTAGAAAAAAGAAATGTGTAGATTGTTACCAAAGGAACGCTGCTGTAATAGACTTTTGTCACACAAAAAAAAAAAAAAACTAAGATCGTTTGAGCAAAGTTTGGGTGTTCTTATCTAAATTCTCATCCCGATGCAAAGCTTTACTAGACAAGCCTCTTTTCATACAAAATAAAATAAAATTAGAATGATGGTGCTACTCGAACGTGTGATTGTTAATGATGTTGCAAGTGCATATACTAACCTTAACGTTTAGTTCCATAAGAAATGCGAAGGAGTCGACCCACACCACTAACAAAGTTGAAAAATTAAAATATGCAAATTAGACAAATAAAAATTAGTAATAAAAAATAAAAATTTTTGTATATATAAAATTACAATGAAAAAATATAGAATTAAATAATGAATTGTATTATATATTTTTGTTTGAAATCTTAAACAGAACACTTAATTTTTAACACATATATACTAAAAACCTATAAAAAATTTAAAAATTAAGTAAATTAATTTTTTAATATATACCGGGCGTAACCCGGATTATCCCTAGTAAAATTATTAATACTTCTTTAATTTGAATTTACGAGTACTCAAGCATAAAACGTCAATGATTGGCATTTATAACTGTGTTGCTAAAAATGATAAAATAAATAATTTTATTAAACAAATGTTGACAATTTTTTTTTTATTAAACATATCTTTAAGGGCCATATCACTATAAAAATGTAAAATACATAAAATGAGAGATGAGAGAAATATGGCTTTCAATCGGTGGAAGATTCATAAATTATTTATACCTGGGCAAAACCAGGTCTGGATATAAAAACCGAACTTCGAAAACCGATTTGAAAAATTCGGGTTTGAAACCGAACCGAATATTCATAAAACTCGAACATATTCTAAATGTTTTACCGGAATCACCCGAACCGAACATACAACCAAACATTATATTCGGAAACTTGAAATAAAATTATATATCAAAAAATATATTAGTTATATTTTTATAACCAAAAATACCAAATTAACAAAAATATCCGAAGTAACCTAGATATCCAAAAATCATTAGTTATACTTGTCAAAATTTTACAACTTTTTGCAAAACTTAAGCAAAAATAAAATTTAACAATTTTAATTTTTTTTTTCCAAAAACTAATCCGAATCCAATACCTATCCGAACCGAATAGTTATAAAATCCGAAAGAATAATAAACTCTCCTACCCGAACTATCCACATCCGAAAAATTTGAACCGAATCCTATCCAATACCCGAAAGCATAAGCCTAGACACAACTTTAATGAATTTGAAAATTTTCAAGAAATTATTTTTACATGGACATAATCTAATAAATCCGCAATAATGAAAATAATTCCTTTTTGTTCATCATATCTAATAAAATGAAGCATATCTTGCATCCGCCATTATTGTGTTCTTATAACTCGTTATTCTAGAGTATCTTATACCTATTTACAAAAAATATTGGCCAATTAACGTCCAAACTATGGACTTTCGTAAAACACCACCATCTCAGACTGTCTATACTTAAGTACAATAAAACCTCTATAAATCAATACTCGATAAATTAATAAACACAATAAAATAATAAATACTGATGGTCATTAGTCGGCCCACTGTAAAAATTAACCAAAATCGATAAAATAATAAGATAATATTTTTTTTTGAAATCCCTATGAAAAATATGGTCCAAAAATTTATAAATTAATAATCATATAAATTTTATATATAAAATATTTTTAGTGTTTTTCATAAAAAATAGCCAAAATTTTATGTAAATTTTTAAATTTTGAATATGCATAATTTTTTTTGTTTTAATAGTCGTATAGGTTTTTCAAATACAACAATGGATGTCACTATTTATAAATTTAAATTTATGTATATCGTTTGTATATGTGAATTATATAATCTTTGTTATTCATTGTAAAAAAAAATTGTTTTCTCTTCGATATATTAAATGTTCAAGTCTAAAACTGTAAATTTATAACATCCAAAACATTAATCTTATTTAGATCACATTTTTAACTCATATTGTTTTTTTAAAAAATATTTAACAATTAAAAAAAAACTTTCTATAAATTAGTAAATATTAATTTACACTATAAATTAATAAATATTAATTTATAAATAAATTAATATCACTATAAATTAATAAAATATCATGGTCCCAATATTATTAATTTATAAAGATTTTACTATATAGATCAATATCTAATCCGAACAATCATTCCATTTTATGATTTGATCCTTAATTGAATTTATATAGATTGTTTAATTCTGAGATACATAATGATAGAGTCAATATACAACAGATATACCAAATGAACCGCATATAGCAAGTGAAATATTGTATGTATTGGATCGAATTTCCATTTATTTTACATTTCAATCATCTTTTATGTTAAATTTAAATTTGTTTATAATTTTTGGTTAAATTGTAAAATGTTATTGCTTGAAAATCAAACTTACTTCGATTTGGGAAAGTTTATTTACTCCACTTTTGACCTTCTATATAGGTATTCAAAAAATAATGTGAACTATTGATTTATTTTTTAAAAATGATACCAACAAATTTGAGTAGATGATTTCATCTTAGTAATTAACACAACAGCAATGTTCTGGACTACAATAGCCGTAATCAAAATTTTTAGTTCTACAATAACTATCGCACCCATGGACTCCACGGTAAAGACACCAAGTTGGTGTAAAACATGTCTTCGTACGCCCCCCTATACCATAACCTGTTTTATATAAAGAATCAATAAACCATTAACAAAAAATAAAAGCATATCCATAATTAAAAGTAGGGATATATATAACAATAAACAATTACCTGGACTACCACCAGTACGACAATGAACAGAAGACATAATGAAAAAGACAGTGAAAACAAATGCGACAAAAGTTTTCATAGTAGTAGTCATTTTTATGATATTCTCTGAACACTAGTTATATATAGATAATAATACAGATCTACATTAAAAATCTTTTGTTCTAGTCAAGGAAGAAATATAGCACAATCATTCCATTTAATTCTTATAGATTTGAAGTCAAAAGAAAATCACAGCTGCCTTTTATTACGGTTGAACATTGGTGACAAGATATTTATTATTATATTCATAATTAAAATATGTAATATGACAAGATATTTAAATATCCTATACTATTATTTGGGAAGTATAATTTATAATTACCCTTAATTAACCTTTCCCTCTGTAAGAATTTACTTAATAACTAGATTTTAAGATTTATTTTTAAAATTTAGTATATATAAAATTTTGTAAATTGTATCTCCTTATAAAATATAAATATTTTATAATTTACAATTGTTATTAAGTAACGGTATACCACGAGTTCACGAGACAATTGTTAATAAACTGAAAATTTAACCCGAATTAAAACGGCATGTTATTTTAAAACTTTTTAAATATTGATTCAAATCCGTCCACCATATAAACCCGTTTTGAAATATAACCCGTCCCGTAATTTCATAACCAGTCCCGTGATTTGTTTTCTAAAAGTAGTGATTTTAAAATTTAATGATTATTTATTATATATAAAAGTTTACAAATTGTATAATTTTCTAAGACATTTATATTTTAATAAACTGAGGATTTAGTCTGTATTAAAGCGGCATGTTAATGATATTTTAAAATTTTATAAATATTGATTCAAACTCGTCCATCATATAACCCCGTTCCGAAATATAACCCGTCATGTAATTTCTTAACCCGTCCTGTGATTTGTTTTCTAAAAGTAGTAATTTTAAAAAATTAACGATTATTTATTATATATAAAAGTTTACAAATTTTATCATTCTCTAAGACATTTATATTTTATAATTTACAATTGTTATTAAGTAATATTATACCACGTGACAATTTTTGGTTTTATTCAATCTTTTCTAAATGAAACTTATTTGATATGTATAATATTAGTGGTATTTTAAAAAATTAAGGATTTAATATGTATTGAAATGGTGGATTAATGATATTTTAATTTTTTATTATTATTGATATTTTAAGTTTAAATTTTTTTTTTAGTATAGATGTCATTACAAAAATCTTCTTTTAGAACAAATTTCATTCAATTTATTAAGGATAAACAAGTAAAATACTAATTTATGTCATTTAATTAAATTATAAAACGAAAATCTGTTATTATTATTATTTTTTAAATGAACAATCAAAATGAACATATAAGATTTGATATCTAACTTACCATATTAATTTGTTATTAATCATTAAACTTCACCTCTCATCTTTATATGATTATATTTATATGAAACAAATAAATCATCATATCATCTAAATAATAAAAAAAAAAAACATTTATGCATATGCCAAGATTTGAATTTTTAAAAACGCATATAAATTGTTCAATCTATAAAGAAAACAATTAAACGGGTCAAAAATTCAGACTTGAGTAATATATTTATTTTACACAAAAATAAATTCAACAAAAATTCCGACTGAGCAACGGGTCAGAATTTGAATATTTATATTCGATTTCATACATTTCTTTTTTTGAAATGTATAATTTTATATACTACAATAAAAATTTAAATATTTTAATTTGCAACATTTAAAATAAGTTTTACTTGATATTTTTAGAGAATATCATCAATACTTAATAGTTCAAAAAGTTAAAAATTATAAATACTCTAATTTGATTATTTTTAAAAATATTTATAATAGGTAGCGGGTTCAATATAATATATTATATGATGAAATGAGTTTTGATCCTTATAACTATTTGAATAGTTATATTTAATTTCATATAATTTGTTTTTGAAATTCATAATTTTATAAACTACAAAAAGTTTTTTAAAGATTTTAATTTGGAATATTTAAAAATAGTGTAGAACATTTAAATATGGTTTGACACCTCTAAATATTTGAAAATTTGATTCCGCAAGCAATTTTAGAATTAACGAACAATAGATTGTGCACGTAATATTTTAAAATGAAATATTGAGATTCTAAAATAAAAATATAGACTCCACGCACGGGTTGATTTTGGTTTTATTATATATTAAATATATGTTTATAACATATTCGATTATGCGAATAATTGGTAAATTCCGTAATTATAAATCTCAAACAAATTCTGTAATTAGATTAGCTCAAACAAATCTCTATTTCAACAACCAAAGAATTATAAATTGAAAAAGAATTTTCTAAATTAATTCAAAATAATAGCTAATTTTCTTAATTAATTCAAAATAATCTATGTTTTATATGCGATTCATTTATGATATTTTAATTTTTGATCTAACTGAAATATATGCAATCCTATTTTGTGGTTGTTAACATAAATTAACTCATTGTTCAAAAAATATAACTTTTTAAAAAATAAAATTATTTTCCGTTTTTATATCTTAAAAAAAAATTATCCACAATTGAGAATTATAGAAAAAATCTATATTTATTCTAATATTGTATATAGGGGCTGACAAAAAAATTAATATTTTTTCACTTACTATTATAATATATTAAAACTTAGTTCTAATATATATATTATATAACTTTTGTAATAAATAAAATTCAACCCGTACTAAAAAGTACGGGTGATGATCTAGTATTAATTTAAAATAACAATGGTTGGAACTCAAACTTATGGGAAACTAGGAAGTGTCCCGCGCGTTGCGTGAGTTTGAAAGTAATGTAATAAAATATGTAAATTTGTTATGACTAAATATACATCAAAAATGTTAAGCTATATTTAAAAAGTAAATAGATCATCTTTGTATTTCATAGTAGATACATTTATTAATTATATTATACTATAATTTTATTTTTTAAAAACTAATTTGTCAAATTAAAAATTTACAAAACTACTTCAATTTCTATTATAATTAATTTTCAAGTGCAACATATAACCATAAAATTTTGTTGAAAATGATGATTAAAAGAGATAGAAAACACAAATGAAGATAGTAATATGGTATAGAAAGATGATTGGTGAATATGCACTATGTGAGATCATAACACAATTAAATTTAAGAAATATAAAATCATTTGCATTCAAGGTAAAATTAAATAGGAATTTTGTTATATGTTATCAAACAAAATGAATATGAAGAAATATATAATCTACATTTTATTACATGATATTAAATTTGTGGTTTTGATTTCTTGTTCTTAACCTTTAATACAATTTAAATTTTGATTAAAATACAGATATCAACTTACCAATAAAGATAGAGTGAAGTTCTTCCTTTATATAATATATGAAAATATTAGTTTTACATTTTTAAAAAAATGTAAAACAAATGAATGGAACTTACTTTGTAAGAAAAATAAAAACATGAAAAACACATAAAAATCAAATGAATGAAATGATTAATCATATATATGAAGGTTGACCAACTCTCTCCATATAAGTGCCACATCATGACACAAGACAATGGCATGTATCCTTCCACATTATTGAAATAATAAATCATCAAAATTAATTGAAGAAAAATCAAAAGTCTTATATTGTATTAAATTCTCCATTAATTCACTCTTAACTGATTTCTTCAAAACTAAAAAAAAGAAGTATAAAATGTATCAAGCACAACTTTCATTCTACTCTTCTTATTTTACTAAAAAAATTTTTATCAATGGTCATTACTCTATAATGGCTGAAAAATTACATATGTTGCAGTTTAGCTATTTGTTACATAACCTCTTATTAATTTAGTAATTTTACTTTGACACTTTTCGTGTTATTATGTTTTGTGGATACGACTAATCATACGGCCTTCTCTCTTTTGATTTTTGTGCTTTATGGTACATTTCTAACATTGACATGCAAGGTTTTTAGAGTGATATGCCTTTAAGACGTTAGACAAACCAAAAAATTAGACATACTAAAGAATTCAAGACACGACACTCTCGTATATAGCTATATGGAAGGAAAGACATCTAAAAATGTTGATTTAAAGTACTCTTCAATTTTTGCTTTCTTTTTTTTTTTTCTTTTCATACGGAAACTCTTGAAGCAAATAAGTAGTTAGTTATACCTTATAACTATGTTTTTCAAATTAATCTGGTATTTGAGCCTATCATGATGTGGCTTGAATACTACAGTAAAACCTCTATAAATTAATACTCGATAAATTAATAACCTCTATAAATTAATAAATTCTTCTGGTCCCGAGTTGGGACCAGTGTAAAAAGTGATACAAATCGATAAATTCATAAGATAATAAAAATTTTTAAAATCTTATGTAAAAATGGTCCCATCAATATTATAAATTAATAATTTTATAAATATGTCAACTAT
The DNA here is from genome assembly GCA_019202795.1 of Arabidopsis thaliana x Arabidopsis arenosa. NCBI lineage: Eukaryota > Viridiplantae > Streptophyta > Magnoliopsida > Brassicales > Brassicaceae > Arabidopsis > Arabidopsis thaliana x Arabidopsis arenosa. Next base: position 13,918,589 of record CM032923.1, on the reverse strand, counting down.
CTATACATTACGTAAGAAACATTAATGAAATATAATTCTAGTAATTTTTTTTTTTCATCAAACACCATTTGTATTAAGATATCGGAAAGAGACTCTCCGCTAGGGAGAGCCAATCAGGAACCGATGAACTTACATGGGAGAAGAGACCGTTACGAGCCCGAGCATTTTTGGCTAACCAGTCTGCTCGAGTATTAGAACTACGAGGAAGAAATCTAACATTAAAAGAAGGAAAAAACAAACGAAGGACCGAAAAGAGGCCAATTCTGCTGCAAAAGTTGGCCAAACGTCTTGGTTGTCGAGGAGAGAAATCATGTCAGAGCAATCGGATGCGAAGGCGCCAGTGGTAATGCCTAGCGAGATCATACATTCCATTGCCCAAAGCAAGGAATCAATTTCCGCGTGGAGCGGTGAGAGACTTCTTCTCGAGCTCTTTAGGCCAAGATGAAGAATGCGGTCTTGGTCGACTAAAACCCAACCATGTCCACTTAGGGTATCCTCCGTATGCCAGGAAGCATCAATCTGACATTCCGAGATCCGGGGGAGAAGAATGTGGTAGAACCGAGCGGGCAAGAGGCTTCTCGTAAAGCCAAGGCCAAAGTCTCCATTAGTTCTTGTTTAAATTCGCATTAGTTCTTGTTTAAATTTAATTTTCTTTTACTGTATCAATAACTTTTGGTGTTGTTTTGTAGACATAATAATTATTTTTTCCTTGTAATTGGTTCTAAAAATATATTTTTTATAATGAAGGAAGTCTTATATTTTCATAAAAATTTATAAAAGTTGCAAAATTAGAGAAAATCTCTATAAATTAATATTTAAATTAATAAAATTTTGCAGTCCCAACATTATTAATTTATAGAGGTTTTACTGTAGATGAGGAGAGAGTAAATGCAATAAAAAAATGTTTATTTAGAATCAAGTTAGAAAAGTTTCAAACCACATAGATAACATAACTAGATACCATTGTATCAATATATATTTCATATATTGTTGTTATATGTATTCATAATAGTGAAAAAGATTAGGATCTAAAGTATATAAATAATCAGATTTATACATGAAAAAATATAATTGATCTTTCGAGTCAAAGATGAATTAAACCATAAAAGTATAACTACATAAGATGAATATGACTTTATTAACTTATTAATAACCCACACAAAAATGAAAATAAAGTATCAACAAAAATAGTAAACATACTTTTTAAACAATTTTCAAAACAACAACTTACGCGTAGCGTGAGTACTCATCTAGTACATCTAAATCCTAGTACATCTAAATAAAGATTAGACTTTCGCTATATGTCTTAGAAATTACACTTTGTTCAGTATGTGACTTAATTATAGTTATCATTAATATTATTTAATCTTCCAAAATTAATTATAGAGATTACACTTTGTTCCTTTTTTTGGTTGTAGGTGAAGCGTTTTTTGTTTTTTTTTGGCTTTTAGGCATGTGATATTTTTAGGTTTTAGGCCTTGTAATTGTTTTTCTCGTTTAATGGAAATTTAAGTTGAAGAGAATTATATATATATATATATATGTTATTATAAACTGAAAAATAATTTAAATACTCAAAATTAATTTCCAAATAGTACTATGTAAGGTGACATTCTACATCACAAAATATCTCAAAAATAGTTATATTGAATATATTTATAATAGTCTAACATACATGATTAATATCATTTCAAACACTCACTACAAAAAATTGGATGAGAGACGTCGGTTTATTAACGTCAGTTGTTAAACCGACTTTAAGAATTGTAATCGGAAGGGATTTGACGTCACTTCATAAACCGACTAATTTTAATTGGAATGGCGTCATTTATTAATAATCTTTCTATGTATATTTTTAATCCCCGAATGTCAAATGAGGGATGTTCTAAATTTCTAACGCCGCCGCAGCTTTCGTTGTATTACCGCCGTACTCGGTCAATGTACTCCGAGTCGTTCTTCTGATGAAAAGCCGTCACAGGTTTTCGTTATCTTCTTCTGCTTCATCCGCTACAGAATCGCTGGCTCTCTCAGCATCGTATATGGCTCTTCCTCGATCTCTCGCATTTCTCCTCTTTCAATGATTCTTCTCCGTCTCCGGTGAGTGTTCTCCACATTGTTTCTATAATTTGGTATTCGATTTAGGGATTTGATTTGGTTCTTCGATGAAATTGGAATTAATTTGGCGATGATTCCGTAGAAAGATTCTGGAATCGTGTTATTCGTGTGTTTCGTGCATTGAAATGGCTCCACATTCTGAAATCATGTTCGTCGTGTTGCGGGTGCTAGTAGTCGCATTTGAGTTTACAAGTTCTTCTCGATGTTAGTGTGTTCAAGTTTTTCTTGATTTGATTGTGTTCTGCATTCTGATTATGTATTTGGTTTCTTAGGAGGAAATTGAGGAACCTAAGCTAGAAGATGTTTTGCATAGAGCTGCAACTAAAAATGGTACTGTGATTTTGACAACTTTGAATGAAGCTTGGGCGGCTCCGAGATCAGTAATCAATCTCTTCTTTGAGAGTTTTAGAATTGGTAAAAGAACAAGAAAGCTTTTGATGTGTTGCGTAGAGTTGCGTAGAGCTGCAACTAAAGATGGTAATGATTGCTTTGAATGTTTCAGACTTGAAACAGAAGGTGTTGATTTCTCCGGTGGCGAGGCTTATCTCGTTCTTATTAGAAAATGATGTGGAGAAGAATCGATTTCCTCCTTGATCGAAGAGGGTTACAACTTTGTTTTCACGGTATGTTTCTTATACTCTTGGCAACTAAAAGCAAGAACTTATTGGTTATTCTATTGAGTGATTCATTATCTCCCTTTTTTGGTCTCAAGGATGCTGATGTGAAGTGGTTCAGAAACTTATTTGCTTCTCAATGCTTTCAATATTCAATGTTTTCTTATGATTTCTTTGATGAGTTGCATTTGACTGAGAACTCTTGTGAGATCATTCACATACTTACAAAGCCTCAGTCTGCTTGGCAGGGAATAGTATTGTGTATCAAAAGACCTTTCAATGTGGAGATGTTGTAGTAATTATCGAGTATGTTTCTCTCTTATGATTTTGTCTTGTCAGTATTTGTTTTGTTTTTGCGGGAACTTGTAAAACATTGTTGTCTCTTTTAAGATTTTTGTGATGATAAACTCACAGGAAACACATAGGTCATGCACTTTGGGAGGCTTAGTGTGGCATTTTCCAAGGTACATATATAATATCCAAACGACTTATTTGCAAGGTGACATTGTAATTGATACATTTCTATATTGTTGCGTTACATTTCCAGTTATATTTTATATATAGTATGGTATTAGCATGAGAATTGAGTTAATAATTGGTTGATAAAGGTGTTGGAGATGGAATGGAGTCCATGACAACAAATATGTTATATATGACTCTAAAGTATTGTGTCCTTATTGTCTTTCGCTTCTTTCTGGAATTTTTTTTGAATGTCGTCTATGTTGATTTTTAAACCTCCCATAATACTCATTTTGTTGTTGCAATGCAGGTGAAAAAGTTTGAACAAGGACAAAGTTGCAGCTTTCCAATGGAGATTATTACTTCAGAGATAGGCATGTTAGATTAGTTATCAGTGATGTAACTCATATGTTGATTTTTTACACGAGTTCGATTTTAATGTTTCAGTTATATTCATTGTAAAACAGATTTTATTTGATTAATTGATTGTTTTATATATATTAATGATCTTTCAGAATTTTGGTTAGTTTGAATTTTATTTATTGAGAAATACAGAATAAATAGAAAATATATAAAAGTAGAAAGATAAAAAATGGACATGCGTCGGTTATAGAAGTGATACAAAGCATGGCTTTTAACTTTTGCGTCAAAAATGAAAACCGTCGCTAAACTCATAAAAACCGATGCAATTATATTGACGTAAAACTTAGCGTCATTTGATTAACTGAAGCCAATATAATTTGCGTCGGGCGATGTTAAGTCGATTCTCAAACCGACGTTATTACTTTTGTGTCATTTAATAACCGACGTTATCATCAATATAAACCGTCGTGAAAAGCCTTTCCTCTTGTAGTGACTATTGATCATTTGAAATTAACCACCACCTCTTTATCGAAATTCTATAACACATATAAGTTCATTAAAAACCATATATATTTTGAAATTTTATACTAAGTAAATAATTAAAGACAATAAATGTTGATAATTTAAAATGGGTGACTATCCCATTATTGGATTTTGTTTTAGCACAAATTGTTTCACTACTCAACTCTTGATACAACTGATTCAAAAGAAAAATATGTTTGATTAAAGTAAAAAAATAACAATATAAAAAAATATATTGACAGACTATATCCACTGAATCCAAAATAAAGGCTATTGAAGAGAATCTCATGTTAGAGAGACAATGCCACTTTCCGAAACTTTTTTTTTGTTCTTCACATCTTCCAAGAGAATCTCTCTTTTATACCAAATTTGTTGCTCAAATGTTGTCATTTCCTAAAGGCAAATTACTCCATGTTTAAGGCGATAACTTTCGTCTCAAGAAACAGATAGCTTAAGCTTCTTTAGAGATGGCTTTTTTTTTTTCTCAAAACATGGCTCTTAAAGGTGAAACTTCATTAAAGCAGCTTCTCTTTTTGTGCTGACCGTTCACTATCACTAGACTGCTGATTCAAATCATATATAAAGCTTCTTGTGGTATATATGATCAAGAGACAAGCCCTTTCAAAACGTGACATTTATAAGTTGCAGAATCAAAGAGAAATTTGAAAGACTTAGCATCTAACAAAATTCCAATAAGAACACTTATGCTGTGCTTATTTCCTCTCCACTCCTATTTTAAGAAGTTTCATAACAGAGAATGAAGACAAAAGATCTCAAAAGCTGATTAACAAAACCATCTCAAAAAGTTCACAACCTGATCTCATCTTAAATCGGAAAACCAGTAACAAAACCAAGTCTATAATATGTTTCCGAAAAACCAAACACCAAAATAAAAAGCCTACTAAAAACCGCCTGAGAAAACTTCATATGTCGAAGCCGAATGCCTCCTTTTCACCTGGGGCGGCGGCACTTGGACCGGGAAAGATGCAGCTTTGAGAACCATTGCTTCCACATCACTCATGGTAGGCCGTTCAAGTGGCTCTGCCTTTATACACATCCTCGCAGTATCAAATATCTTCTTTAAACCTTCAACCGAATACCTATAACCGAGCGCAACATCAACTTGCACAGGCGCATCCTCTAATCTAGGCCATACTCTTATAAACTGCAAAAAAAAAACATCCAAACAAAACTCAGTTTATATATTAACTTGCAGAACAGGAAACGTATGAAAAATTCCTAGACACAAAAGTTTGAGTCATACCCAGTCAGTGAGATTCTTTTTCCCAACAGGTTTCTTCGAATAAAAAGGCTGCCTTCCGGTGAAAAGCACTAACAGAAGAGCTCCATAGCTATAGACATCGGTCTTAGTCGAAACCAACCGGGAAATCTCTCCTTCCGGTGCAATGTATCCCAAAGATCCCTTCACCGTTTTCATCTACATCGATTTTAGTCGCCAATCCAAAATCAGTCAGCTTCGGCACAAAATTTGCATCAAGTAGAATATTTCCGGCCTTGACATCTCGGTTAATCACTTTCAGCTCCTGGTGTAGATAAACCAGACCCTTGGCTACACCCAAAGCAATTCTCATCCTCGTATCCCAATCCAAAACCCTAATTGGTAGATGTAGACCCTTAGGTAACTGACCCTGCACCCTCGTCGCGTGTGCTATACAAGAAGACAAAGAGTTGATTAACAAACCGGAAACTAAAACAGAGTCATCAATTAGGTTTGATTGAGTTTTCTTTACCAAAGATGTGACGCTCAAGAGAGCTATTGTGCATGAATTCGTAGACTATAGCACGGTTCCTTTGGCCGTAACAATTGCCAAGAAGTCCAATCACATTTGGGTGATTAGCTGCATGTAACGTTGTAACCTCTGCCAAGAACTCAACATGACCAGTTGGATTGTCTGGTTTTTGAATTTTTACGGCTCCATCCTAATGAAATCAAAAGTTGCAGACTTTAGTTTCGATATTTAACCATTAAGGACATGACTTTTGGGTCTATATACCTCATTAAGTCTTGAGAAACGGCAGCGATAGAAATCGCCGAAGTTTCCTTTGCCGAGAAAATATTCGTCCCGGAAGTTTATTGTTCCGTCTACGAGTTCCCGCCATAGAAATGATGCTCCACAATTATCAGGTATAGGTGGAGATATAGGGAAAAAACGAGCAGTCGGATCTGCAAATGAATCACCAAAACTTAAAGATCGAACAAGATTTACCCTAAATCAATTTCTTCTTTGTTTCGAAACAAGAAGAACTAATATACTACTTTCACTTGCATGAATGTGACGAGATCAAAACAAACAAGTAAGTAACTTCTTAAAAACAGAATTGCTTAAGGTACAAGAAACCTAGAAAACAAGATATCTCGATTTCGATTTCAAAAGATTGAAAAAGAGAAGCGAAAACGGAACCTGCAACTTCACGATCGTCAGGAAGTGCGAGATGATTTCTCCAAAGATGATTGAGGCGCTCGTTGTTCCCAAATGGTCGGTCAAGGTTTATTTCGTCGTTCTCGTCGTTACATTGCCCTGCGTTACGTGAGCTTCCTCCTTTGAGACAGCAAAAGAAACGTTTCATCGTAGCGATCAACGAAGATGAATCTTTCTTGAGACTTTTTTCTTTTATTTTCCCGAGAAACTTTTTCCCGGAAAAACTTGTAA